>PKSG01000450.1:0-37187 GCA_002916505.1 Tolypocladium paradoxum | reverse complement strand
GGGGCGTCGCCGCCGCCGCCGGCCGCTCCAACCTCCAGCTGCAGCAGGGCGGCAACCGCGCCATCATCGCCGGCGTCGCGCTGCAGGTCGCCGTGCTCGCCCTCTTCGGCCTCTGCGCCGCCGACTACTGGCTCCGCGTGCGCCGGTACATGCGCGAGCCCGGCGCCGACCCCGCGGCGCTGCGCGTGTGGCGCGATGCCAACTTCAGGCGCTTTGCCTACGCCGTCTCGGGCGCCTACCTGGCCATCCTCGCCCGTTGCATATACCGGTACGCCCTCTTCCCTCCCCTTCCCTCTGCCCCCCCCCTGCCTGACCAGCCGTTGGACCAACACGCCTTGCAGCGTCGTGGAGATGAGCGGCGGCTGGGGCAATCACATCATGCAGGACGAGCCCAGCTTCCTCGTCCTCGACAGCACCCTCGTCCTCGTCGCCGTCTACCTCCTCACCATCTTCCACCCCGGCCTCTACTCCCCCCCGATGCGCAGCGGCGCCGCAAACAAGGCCGCCGCCGCCCCTGCCTCTGCCCCCGCCGACCGCGATGCCGAGAGCCAGGAGACCAAGGCCAGCGAGACGGCCGATTCGTCCAACGAGGGGCAAAAGTTGTCTTAGTCTGGCGTTCAAGACGACGGAGGGTAGATATCCGGGCTTCGAGAGCTCGTTTGGCGGTAGCCCGAGTGTTGGGCTAGACTGGCGTTTGTCATGGATTTCGCCCTGTTGGATTTGGACTTGGGACTTCCTTGGTCGCGCAGATACCATGCCATTGCAAATATCCATGTCCATGTGTCTCTAGGGCTTCAACCCGAGAGTCTTGTGTTGTGTCTAGTGAGGCGCTGTCACCATAACGAACCATGCTCGCGCCTCTCCCACGCCCTAGGTTCGTTAGACTTCCGTCATGATTTGACCAGTCTGTCGCCCTCGCCATCGTCGTCACTCTCCTCATCCTCCTCTTCGCTCGCCTCCTCTTCGTCTTCATCGTCAGTCTCTTCCTCCGTCTCCTCTTCCGTCTCCCCGCTCTCTTCCTCTTCCTCGGCCAGCCAGTCATCCAGCGTTTTAGCCCCGACTCCCTCCCCAAGACCATTAGTCCTCGTGGCCGCCGCCCTGGCCGCGTCGTCTAGCCTCTCGCTGGCTGGCACAGCGCTCTTCTCAACGTCATACCGAGAAGAAGCGCTGCTTCCGTCTTGGTCCCGCAGCTTGGCGTCTGGCTCTTTGCCCGATTCAACCCAGTCCGGAAGAGTCTCATAACCCCGCAGGCCGTGAACGCCGCCGCCCCCTGCCAAAACAAGAGTCGAAGACCCGAGCAGGAACCCCTTCCTGGACTCCGAGGGGCTCGGGGCTTGTGGGGCCGGCTTTGGGGCCAGCAGCATCAACGTGGCCAACTGAGGCACCCCTAGCAATGACCGGTACATTCTGGCTCGGTCTCGAAGGTCAAACGACGTATCGTACCTCACCAGCAGCAGCACATAGTCCCAGAGTCGTGCTATGGGATGCGTTTCGGTTTCTTGCGGTGGATCCTCCTCTGCGTCCCTCTGCGTGTCCCTCTCGCTCTTCCGGTTGACGTGGTGCAGGTAGACCTTGGCAGCCAGCAGCAGTATCTGCCGTTTTGCGGCCTCTGACTCGTTTGGAAACTCCTTGAGCAGAATGCGCAGGACATCTGGGGCAATGTTGTCTTCGCCATTCAAACCCGAAAACTCGCCAACCAGCCAGATGATTGTCGCTCTCGCCTGGGCATCAGTCGCCGAATCGAGATTCTTTGCCAGCCTGACCACGGTACCGGCATGCCCTTCCGCGTCCTGCTGGATCAAGTGCCGGATGACCGTCAGGGACTCGGCCGCCAGAGTTCCATCCAAGCTGGTAATCTGGCCCAGGAGCAGCTTCAGGCATCGAGGTGCCGTGGCTGCATCGGATTGTGCACATCGGCCAATGGCTCGCACCGCCTCGCGCACCAGGGCCTTGTTCGATCCTTGCGAGAAATGCTCCAGCTCCTTCAGGATGAGACTCTTGACGTGCATGGGGCTGTGCGGGAAGATGATGGTCAAGACCTCAAGCTTCAGCTCCCACACCGGCGCACTATCCGTCGCCTTGACGAGGAAGTGGCTTGCATATCTGACAAAGTCGGTGGGCCTCAGCAGGCATACCGAAACAACGTTGTAGAGCGCCACTTGCTGGATGTCCTGAGCACCCCTCAGAAGCGCAATCAGCGGGCCGACAGCGAGCTTCACATACTCGGGTGTCCCAACATCGACATAACACCGCGTGACTGCGATGACGACTCCAGAGTTGCGACTCTGCAGAAGGGGTCTGATGGAGTTCAAAAGCAGCAGCAGGTCCGGGTTCAAGGACATTTGGTCCTGTCCTCGCCCAGAGCCTGCCGACTCGCCGTAAAAGTCATCAATGCCAGTCTCCTCGGGTGGCTTGTCGGACGCCTGGCTCATCCGCGGAAAGCACCTTCGCGCATAGTACGTCATCAGCCGCAGCATGGCCAGCTGGCTCCACTCGTCCATGTCCACAATCTTCCTGACCAAGCCCCGGTAATGCTTGTGGATGAGGTCCATCCTCTCGGGGCATATCTCCAAGAAGGCCGCCACCGCCGCCCCGGCCACGTAGTATTGCTTGTCGCCGAGGAGCGTCGCCAGGTAGTCAATCAGCTGCGGCGACTGACCCGGATCCAGCCGGTAGCACTTCGGGATCGCCAGTGCCGCCGCCTTGCGCACAAAGGGGCTCATGTCGACGACGCCCTTCTTGATGGCCAGCGACACAATCTGGCTGATGACGGGCACGCGGATGCCCGACATGGTCTTGAGAGCCAGTGCGCGGACCTGGGGGTTCGTGTCCGAGAGCGACTTCTGGATGGTGTTGATGGACAGGAGGGCGAGGTCGGGCTCGTGCTCGGCGTGGTGAATGAGGTAGATGTACACCAGCTTCTTGATTTCAATATTCGGCGACGCCACGTTTTTGACGACCGAGGAGAAGAAGGGGAGCGTCTTGTGGTTGCGGTACATCATCTGCGAGCCGTGTTAACGGGACGCAACGGAGGCTTGCTTCGACGGGTCGACGAACCGATATGACGCGCCGCAGCCCTTCAAGGACCTCTCGGTCGTTTCTGCTGTCCAACAGCTTCCGCATCTGGTTCCGGTCGAGCGGGCGGGAGCTCGTGCGCACATTGCGCGTAGCTTGGGCGGCGTCGAGGGTCAGCTCTCTCGCTGCGGACAATGGTCAGCTTCGTGACTCGCAGGTGCATGACCTGGGCACCGCTTACCGGTCTCCATGAGACTCGAGATCCTCGCTATTGACTCCATTTCGACGGCGCGGCCCGCGGGCTGAAGTTGCAGCACCACTGGAGGGGGGCGACGAGATTGGGTCGTGGTTGTTGCAGGAATGACGTTTTGGGGGAGCCATCTCGTGCTCAACTCGCAACAATCGACGCCCCACCCACATGCCAGGTACGTACCCCTCTCACCAGAGGGCGTATAACTTGAGGCTCAGGATTGACTTCATTGTGTTCATCAGCTACATTATCAGACCAGAGAAGCACAGATCGTGCCCGCTCGCTCATACAGCACCTCTCGGTCCGCCGTCTCGTCCGCCTGCCTCTCAGACAGCGCAGTCCTCCGTCCGCTCCCACATGAGACAAAGACCTCCGCCCGGTTCGTCTCATGAACCTCTCCAATGACACGGCCAGAATTCACGGCCCTGGAGATACGAGACCTTGCGGTCGAGCAAGATCTCTTGTGCTCAGCTGTCTTGCTGGGCTGCTCTTCAGCACACGAAACGCTGCCTATCCTCTGCGGTCCAATCCATATCCTCTCATCTTCAGTACACCATGCCTCGCCCCATCGTCCTCTCACCTGCAACACCATGCGAGCTCCTCACCTACATCCTCTCCTACCACACCCACCCCACGACCCTCCTCATCAGCTGGCCCCGGCAGCAATTCCTCGACGCCCTCGTGCAAGACATCAGGCAACAACTCCCTCAACCCTCCAGCCGAGACGACGACCACCCATCTCCAAACCATCCGCTGCTCAAGGCAACCCTTATGCAGGTCGCCGTCTCACGCCACATCCGCATCGCCTTCATCCCAACAGTAACCCACCTCCGCGCCTACCTCGCCACCTTCTCCGCCGCCGAGTCCCCGATCCCGCCGCCGCCGAACCTCACGCCGTCGGACCGCGCGCCGCTGCTGCTCGTGTACGGGTTCCTGGAGCTGCACCGCGACGGGAGCGAGTGGTCGGCGCAGGGGCTGAATACGTCTGCTGCCGGGTTTGTGGAGAGCGCGGCGAGGAATGGCTTTCGCGCGGCCAGCGTGGAGCCAAGACGGACGGATGCTGATGATGAGTTGCGGAAGGCTCTCGCTGAGAATGTGCCGGTGCTCAGTGGGAGCACGAGGAGAGACGACGGCTCTTGGAGTGGTCGAACCGTCCCTATCCAGAGAGTTCTCGCTCGCTGGTTTGAGTTTGAATCACACAAGGACGTGTCAAAGTAGCAAGCCGGAGTTGGCCACACAAGTACTCCACATGAGAATCATCCTCCTTCATTATGCCGATCCTCCATCGCCAGTTCCCATGCCAAACATCATGCAAGCCGCCGAACCCAACGCCAGACCGTGGTATCTCACATCATGCCTCATCATAACATCATTCACAACCAACCGCTGCTTGGCACGATACCTAGCCAATGGTTTGCTCCATCTCCGTAATGTACAGCTTGATGTGAGACTCCATCTTCAGGTACTCGTCGTACGCGGTATGAACCTCATTCTCAATGTTCTCCTTGAGGTCGAGCATCTGTAATTGTCAGCATCCATATTCACATAGCCAAGATCGGTTCAAGGGGTTGCACGGAGGCGTACCTTCTTCTCCGTCTGCTCGATCCTGACTCTCCGAATCTCCATCTCCTTGGTCTTGTCCGTGTGCTCCTCGGTCAGCTTCTTGTGCACGGCCCTTAGCTCGTGCATCTTCTCCTTTGCTTCCTGTGCCTTTTGGCTGCTCTGCTCGCGCAGCTTCTCCGTCCGCTCCGTCCACTTGCTCAGCTGTCGCTTCAGCATCGACTCCGCCCTCTCCACCTCGCGAGCGTTGTTGCCCCTCTCGGACAGGGCATCCCGTTGCTTGGCATTCTTCGCCATTTCCTCCTCCTCCTTGCCAAGTTCTGCTGCGACTTCGTCGAGGATCTTGATACATGAAGCCACGTCCGTTGACACGACTGTGAAGGAATCGGCAGATGTCTGAAGCGCTCGCGCCCGTCGATCGAGCGCGTCGATGTGCGACTTGTCGTTGTTTAAGATGTCGCGTAGCTCTGCGAGATTGTCCTGTAGCGCAGACGGGCTCTGAAGCACATAGGGCCGCAGCTTGGCGCTCTCTTGCTTCAGCGTCAACTTCTCTTGTGTCTTTCGCTCCAACACATTCGTCAGCTCGCCCTTCTTCTGCTTCGCGTCCTCCAGGCGCGTAGCGACCCTCTCTTGGTTACGTCGCAGCTCCAACAGCCGCTTCTTCAGGTCCTCATTCCGCATCGTCTTCTCCCGCACCTGCACCTCCATTGCCTTGCGGTTATGCTTCATGTCTTCGAGTCGGCCCTCGTTATCCTGGTTCTCCGTATATAGCGTCTCTATCCTCGCTTTGGCCGACTCTGTCTTGTTGAAGTGCGCATCGATGACGCTGGTCTGCGACTCGCGGAAGCGCACAAAGTTGATGAGGTAGCTGAAGATTTTGACGAGACGGTCGTACGTCGGCTTGTAGAGGTCGTTGAAGCTGAAATCCGTAATACCACACTCAAACAGCAGCCGCCGGAGCGACACATAGAAGCCCATCAGGTTGCGCGTGTCAGTGGGAATCACGTCGGAGAATTCGCCGCAGACGTCTTCGGCAGCAGCGCGCATCGCTGGCTCGACCGTCTCGCGCGTGGCATTGAGCAGCAGTTCCGCGAACCACTCAAAGATTTGCTGTACGTGCGCGGGGTTTGGCTTTTGGAGGTCGGCGACAGTGAAGTTGATTCCAATGTCGGTGATGCAGCCGACGATCTCGCGGTCGGGGAGGCGCATGAACGCGTCCGCCTCTTCCTCCTTCTTGCGGGACCTGTTCTGCTGGGAGCTGGGAATGATGCTCATCCTCGGGTTGTACGCCATTTTTATGGTATTTCGCGCGTCGGCGCAATCGATTCGCAGTGTTGCGGCGTGGGTTGGAGATGTGTGCCCTGCGAGGACGCTGTGGTGCAACTGTGCAGGTAAACAGCACCGACGCGTTGCTGTAGAAACAAATCGCCTTATCCACCATCACCACGTGACCGCACCGGCCACCCTCAACGACGGTTGTGGCAACTTACGAGTATGAGAATATTTCAACTGCTGCTTTTATTCAAGAGTCGGCTTTCATCTTCAGTGGCTATGTCGAAATCTACACCTCGGGAGGCGAGACAAAGCCACGAAGCGCCCAAAGTGTTCCAACTCTGCTCTGAGTGAAGCAAAGCCGAAGTTGAAATTTGAGCCGCGGAACTCATCCAGCCAGGGAGGGTGGTTAAGCTCACATGAGTCTGTCCAGCTCCCCCATGACACTTCTAAGCGGCATACATTATCCTGAGTGCAATACATGTACAGAGCCATTCTATTACGGTTTACTGTACAAACCTCCTCAATCCCATCACCAGATGCCACCTCTGTCCTTCAGTCATACCGCCCTACGCCACAAGCTTCCTCAACGCCGTCACCAACGCCGGCGGATTCGCACCCACCATCTCATCCACCTTCTTCCCATCTTTGAAGAAGACAAACGTCGGCATCGCGCGCACGCCCAGCGCATGCGTCACTGCCGGCAGCGCGTCCACGTCGAACTTGACGAAATGCACCTTGTCCTTGAACTCCACTTCGTCCGAGTGTCTGCGACGTCGCATCCAACGTTAGTATCTTCATTCGTGCTCAGCGCGCCCCATTTTCGTACTCGGGCAGTGCGGTAGCAGGACAGGGCAAGGAGGGAAAGACGCACTTGGCCAGGATGGGCGCAATGGCTTTGCAGGGCCCGCACCATTCTGCGAAGCAGTCGACGATGACCTTGGGGTTGTTGGACACGGCCTGCTGAAACTCCTCGGCGCTGACAAGACGAATGTCAGCACGGCCTGATTACAGTTCCTTCGTTGTCGGGAGCACTTACGTTTTAACCTCGTGGACGATTCTGTTGGACGGCGTCGAGTGAAAGGCCCGCACCGAGGCCAGTGGTCGGGCTCGCCGCGTCGCAGACGCCAGAGATCGGACGAAGCGTGCTGAAGACATGACAGAAGAAGCCTTCTCACAAGAAATCGAACAAGTCTATAAATTGCGATTGAAGAGGGACGTCCAGGTGGTTTGATGATTGATGTCTGAATCAGAAGTCGGCCTGGGGTCAGAGGAATATTATGTGGAGGATTTGGCAATGAGCTAAGCAATCTGATTTGCCGAGACAGCCGATCGCGCTTCGCCTCCAGTCATTCAGACAGCACTCGAGATGGAATCCCCTCGACATGCTCTTTGTAATCACACAGCTAGAGCACTCGGTGCCATCGATGGCGCAATAACCTCAAGTTTATGCACTGCAACAAGGCTGCCGCTCTCAATCATTTGCTATCCATTGACGTCGTCCTCGGTGCGCGGAGCCATATCATATACAACGAGAGAGCATAGGCAGCACAGGCCCAATGGCAAAGTTCCCCAAACGCGTCATTCCCAGATGTCATCGATGAGTGCAGCAACATGTCCCTCCCTTGTTCCCCGTCCAAAATCTTTCCTTCTATATAAAACGCGGCACAATGTCGCCGAGAAACCTAACGAACCCGCATGCGCGCTTCGCTGAATCCCGTTTTCCCTAGCCACACCAGTTCCGTTACCTTCATGGTTACAGAGACATAGAGAGCAGGCCAACTGTCTGCAAAGACTCCATTCGATGCCGTGAAATGCCCATGAAAAGACAGGGCTGGGTCCCGTTTGAGGGATTACCAGGCAAACGCCAGCGATGAAGATCAATCCCAAATAACAAAACCAGCCGAGAGATCAACTCTGCTTCGACGCACGGGTATCATATGCACTATATGTACTCAGAACTGAGAAAAGCAAACTGCAGGGTAGATGTGCGCACTGTCGTCGCAACGTATACCGAGATGCAAGAATATGAATCCTTGTTGAGAGTGAAGAAACAGAAGTTGTCCCCTATGCGCTGGTCCCCTGAGATGAGCGCAGCCGGTTAGAGAGTAGAAGAGTTCCCTTTTGCAATATTTTCCAAGTGTTTTGTCAGTGGGCTGATGTTTTGCAAGTGTGTTTGTGAGTTTGTGGTGTTTTCCAAGAAAATGGTTCAAGGAGTGACTCGGGTCAGTTTCGACAGCGATGAAAGCAAGTACAAAGGAGAGTAATAGGTTGAGGCAAAGAAAATCGTCGTCGGCGGGAACTTTCGGGAACTCTTTTCATCCGGCGTTGCTCATCATCATCAAGGTTCATCACAAGAAAAGGGGACCGCTCTTCCTCCCCTCCTGGGTGTGCGCCTTGCCTTCAAGGGATACTCGCGGGTGAATGTCCAACAGCTTGGCACTTCCAGCGCTGAAGTTTCGGGCGTGGCCCTTGCCCACATTCACGCTTCTAGCGCGTTGCAGGTCAACCTTGTCCTCGCTCGCGGGAGAGACGGGAGAGACGGGGGCTTCGCTATCCTCCTCATCGCCGGAATCGATATTCAGGAGACCCTCGCGGCTGCGCATTGTGTCCCTGTCATGTCGGTGGAACTGGACGACTTGGGGTTTCGCACCCACAGCACCCCATTTCACGTCACCTTCCTGCATCGGCTCATCCTCGTCGCTGCTCGGGCGACCCTCTCCAGCGCTGTGTCCCACCGTAACGACGCCAGAGCCGCGGTCCGGCGCTAAGCGAGAGAGGTGGTTGTCATCGGCAATAGCGAGGTCTTCCTGGGTGCTACTGGTTGGTGAATCAGACAATGGTTGCTCGCGGCGGTTGGCTCGCGCTATGCTGTCGCGCATCGTCGACGTCGTCCGCCGACTTCCAACCCGTCCTGAGAGCCAGGATCCTTCCGAATCGATTGACGCAAGAGACATGGACTGGTGGGGATCTGGTGACTGCGCGCCATACATCGTTTCTGTGGCCGCTGGCGGCCCGCGATTTCCCTCTATGGGACGAGGGTTAGACGGCGTCGTGCCCTGGTGTGCAGAACGTCCTTGATCCTTCTCCGTCTCGGATGTTTTAACTTTTGCGACGATGGGAAGCAGTGGCTCTGCTTCGGGAGACTGCACGCGCGAGTCGGGAGGTGACAGTGGGAATTCCGGAAGGTCTTCGCGGAACCGCGATCGTGTTCGTTTAGGTGCTGCGCCAATCTTACTCGCCAGATAGTTGCCCCGTGCAGCCACTTCATCGTCTTGCAGTCTTGCCAGCGCCTCCGCCTGAGCTTGAGCCTGGGCCTGGGCCATGGCAGCAGCCTGCATCTCCTCGCGAGACGTGTTGGAGAAGGATGACGGGCCCGAGTTGCGCCGGTTCCTCCCTCCCCACCTGAGGAATGAGGTGAAGGAGAGACGAGCGGCCTTGATGCTGCTCTCCGAGTCTTTTCGGGGAGAATCATCCTCGACCATTGTCTTGTCCTTGTCCGAGCTCAACGTCGACTTTGATTGCGACTTCTTGGACCGCAAGATGCCGGCGAGCATGGAACCCTGCGGCAATGCCGAAACCGGTTCATCGGCCTCCGGTGGCGGCACGGTTCGCACTATCGGCACCTCGGGCTCTTGAACTGACGATGGCTCCTCAAGAGGGACGGTGTCGGTTCGGTGGAACGACTCGAGTGGGTCCTTGGACTGCTCTTCTTCGGCATCGGCCACGGGCTCGGCCGTAGGAGACTCGCGCCTCTTGGAAGATGTCACGACCGCTGAAGGAGGCTCAATTCCCAGACCGACCAGTTCGCGGCCCATGACGCCACGTTCGAGGTTCTCGGGCGGTGGCGTTCCTGACTTCTTGGCTTCTGTCTCTTCTCTCCGTTGCTTCTCGGCCCTGCGGGCCAGCCTGCGCTCCATTCTCTCTTGGTCATCTTGTCGTTTCCTTTGTCGCCTTCTGTTATCCCTCTCCATCAGTTCTCTTAGATCGCTGGCGTCCAAGCCATCGGCGAGGTCGTCTATCCTCCGGCGCGAATTCAACATTTCTTCCGGTATGGCCTCTCGCTCAGCAAAGGTCTTTTTCTGTGAGCCAGGCCGGTTCGGCGCCGGTGCCCTAGATGGAGTCCATCGGGTTCCTTGGGCGCGCAAAGTCGGCCGGGGCGCTAGAAGCGAATCCAGCGGAGACACTTTGTAGGAAACGAAATCCGAGTCTGACGACAGGCTCGAATGAAGGGAGTCGGGAAAAGGTAGCGACACGGTGGACGTGGGTTTATCCCACTGGCCGCCATTGCCGGTAGTCTTGACTCTCTTGCTGCTCTGCTTGGACAAGGCGCCGGACGCCCATGCATCGGTGGCTGCCCGCGTGGGCATGAAGGCGCTCATGGCCTTGATCTCGGCTTCTCGGTCCGGGTCCTCCCTCCTCCTCTTGCTACTCTTCCTCCTCGTCGGAGGGTGGCTGTTGTTGTGATATAGGGTCGGCGTTTGCTCCCAAGCAAGGTCCTCGGCCCTGCCGTCGGGCGCGCTGCCAGCGGCATGGGTTCCTTCCCGAGCGCCGTCGTTGTGCCGATCAACCCGGATGGAGTCATTGCGTCCGGGGGAGAAACTGTACGTCCGTTGTCGACGTTGCAGCTTGGCGGGTTCTGTACGCTGCTTCTTCTTGGAGACAGCCCTCGTCATGGCTCCCTCTGCGTGGCTCCGCGGCGGAGGGCCCTCGCCGTCTGAGAGAGCGGCGCCGCTCCTGGAGCGCTTACGGGCGCCCTTGCGCCGAAACGGCCACAAGGCCATTTCGTGCTTTCCGTCTCAATCGGATGGTGATTACAAGTCGTCGTGGTATGGGCGTCGATTAAAATTCTGGCGGGAACTCGGCGGCTTGTACGGTTGCATCGTGGTTGTCTGGAAAGTGGCCGTGGAGTCGAAGAATCAAGCACATATGATGAGCACGGTCAAAGCGACGGCTAATTAGTGGTCGGTCGTTCAGTCGGTCGCTCGGTCGCTCGGGCGGTCGGGCGGTCGCGTGACAGGGAGGAGCTGGAGAGAAATCGGGGCGCCAGGAGACGAGGATGAGAACAGTCGTCGGCCAAGGGCGAACAGGAAGCGCTGGCGACACGCGTTGGGCGTCGAGGGCGTCGAGGGCGTCGAGTGTGCGGCCGGCAAGCAGCGAGACGACGGCAGAGCGTGGTGAAGCAATCAACGTCCGTGGGTTTGTTGGTCATGCATGGGAGGGATGGGATGCACAGGCCAATGCGACCAGGCCCAGGGTCCCAGAATAGAATGAGTGACTTTTCCACAGCGTCCAGGGGCGCTGAGCTGAGTGGAGGGAGGCAGTGGTGATTGCTGACGGGACAATAATAGGCGCAAGTACCTTAAGCAATGCAATCCAGGGGGGAATGGAGGGCGGCGGAGGCCCCGAGTCTATCGGGGCCTGCGAAGGCGGGAGGGACGCGGTTAAAAATGGCGGCCATTCCGCTGCCAGGTGCGCATCAGCGGAGGCGTCTCTGGCTACAGCGAGTGGTCGGGTCCGCCTCAGTGGGTGCGGTGCCCTGGGCCCTTGCAATTGGCAGCCTGGCCGGACAGCAGCGAGGCAGCGCCCCTAGCAGCGCGTTTTTAGCGCCAGCCCATGGATCGGATCCAGCGCGCTAGCCCGAGAGGTACGCGCCGGCGGGTAGTGGCACGTTGCAGCAACGGCGGTGAGGTACTCGGCGCGTTGTACCGCCCATGCATGATTCGGCCTGGGAGCTGCGCTGGGGCCTGGGGCCAATCCCGTGGATGGTGGACCCCAGGGACCCGGCAGGAGGGGGCCGTACGAGTACATCCACTGACATCCTGGCCACTTGGTGCTCTCCGTTGGCACCAGCGTGGCTGTTCAAGCTGGTGCCGGTGCTGCCTGACAATGGCAGCACGGAAACACAGGGGCTGTGAAAAGCTGGGGGCTGCGCACACCCCCCATGGCCGCATGTACTCGTACTCGTAAGGTCCATGCCTTCGGCCTCTCGTCCCACGCTTGTGCGATACACCACGATGTGCGCATCCAGTTTCGTCCTCGTCCAACATTGACTCGACGTCTCGTCGATGCCTCTGCCGCTGTGCCACGGCGCAATAACTGCGCCCGAGATCCGTCCCGCCACCCGCTGCTCTCTGCGCCTGCCAAGGCGCTGTCATTGTCATGCTCGATCTGTGGAGGCGCGGCACTGTTACGAATTACTCCGCACAAATACCAGTGCACTCGTCTCGGCCTGACCCAGCCCTCGCAACCAACCGTCAACCGTCACATCTGATACCGTGCGAACGGAGTACTGTGAAGGACATGATGAATGCATGCAGCTTTCCCCAATAGTGTATGCGGCCTCGCGCTGCCCCGGCATGCACAGCGCTGCAGGGCTCGATTTGTCTCGTTCTCGCGCGTTGAAATGACACCTGACAAGGAGCGGTCCATGCCTTCGAAATATACAAGCGCGTACGAAGTACGGATACTTCGATGCTCTGTTCCGCGACCTCCGTCCGAGATCAGTGACCAAGCTTCGTCAAACGGCTCTCTGGACCCTGCGGATGGATGCTCGCCACAGCCATTCAGGATCGGCCCTGTCTCCAATGGAACCTACGCAGCCTGTTGCCACCGCCCACCACACCGCGTACCTACCTAGGTAGTGCACGCGTCTCCCTCCGCTGCTCCTGATCCCGTGCCTCTACCGCCCTGGACAACATCTCCGTGTGCTTTTCCTACGGGAAGCAACCCTCATCCGTGAAACACGTGGTTGCCTTTGCCCTCGGTGACGGACGGCCCAATGAGCAGTCAGACTTTCGCCGTCGCCTCCCCGGAGATGTCTGAGACTCTTTGACGAACGGCCGTCGTCGGTTCCTGACTCAGTGCCCTTCACAGTGTCTCCAACCCTCCACGCGCTGTCCTGCCTTGGAGCCCGAGCCGCGCCATTGGGAGCATCGTCCCTCGGTTTGCTCCGCGCCGTCGCCACGTTTGGTTCCCGGCCCTGTACGGAGTACAGCATGTACAACTGCCATGGCGCCTGTGAAGCGCTCAGAAGGCCCCTCGACGGCCGCTTCTTCCTACGTCCTTTGTACTCGCTACCCCGTACCCCTACCTCGCTGTCGCTGAGGTTCTGAGAGTCGAATGCGGGAGGCTTCGTATCACGCAGGAACCGTTTGCCCTGGACCCCCCGTGGCCCTTCGTATTCACCCGCCTTCTCGGTTCTGCCCATGTACCTGGGCAGCACAGAGGCGCAAGAGGCTGAGCAACGGGTAGAATGAGCCTCCGGGCTTGGTACCACCGCCAGTTCTCCCGGTCGCTTCCAACATGTCCACCATGCTGACGTCTAGTGGCGAACCTGACGAGTTGACTCCCAAGCCACCGATGTCGAGACTACCTAGCCCAGCTCCGGATGAGTGCCACGACTGGCGGCGCGAGACCGCCACTGCAACTTTGAACAGGGATCCTGCTCGGATGATCACCAGCCTTCCTGGCTTCCCTTGCCCGCCAACCCGCCCTGACAGGCACCTGAATTCTCGAGGCCCGGTTGCATGCCCGCCCATCCTCTGCTACTCGGCGTTGGCGGCGTCATGGCGGGGTGCATTGCCCAAAAAAACGGTTTGCGACCAGGACCTGACAAGCAATTGATCTTACGGGGATGTGGATGTTCACATCCAAGCAGAATGCGTTTGTACGAAGCATGATGGCCATGGGCTTAGCACGCCTCGTCAGGCTTGGGCCAATATGGCTCTACAGTCGCACCGGCTGCAGGTTCCCATCCGTTGCAGCACTTGTCGTGCCTGCTTGGTGTAACACGTTCACCAACATGTGGACAGGAGTACGTCGATCTGTCGAGCAAGGTTTGCTGACGAAGCCTGGTCTCTGGGTGGAATGCTGTTCCTGAAGACCTCCGCCGTTAGATGGGCCAATCTTCTCGCCCAGACCTCGATTGACTTTGGCCGGTTGACACTTGGCCCAGCGCAAACCCTCGAGGCCGCCGCCAGAGTGAGACAGGCTGTCGAGACGATGCCGGGGCTTGCGGGATATCTTGGGCGCGTACATGGGCCAGTCTGCGCATACGAGTAATTCACGGCCATCCGTGGTCCGTGTCGCCAAGCTTCAATCTCGCCAAATCTCGAGCCCGACGAATCCATCATGCCAGTCACGTCTACTCCGTACCCTTGTAGAACTCAAAACGAGAACCGGTCAGGCTAATCCGCTGGAGAGTTTCGTTTGGGGCGAATCGCCCTGTTGCTGGAATCGATTCCAACCCGCCCCCTCCCGCATCGCAGGCGCCGTTCATCCTGTGGCACAGCCAATTGTCATGGGAATCTCGGTGACGAGATATTTCCATGCAGATGACCCACCGTCCTCTGGCCGGAATCCTCAAACGAGGGACTCCCCGTCCGAGTCCAGTGAAAAGTATCATAAAAGCGGGATGCTCATAGACGCGTGTGATTCATCACTTCATGCTGCGGCGCGAATCTTGCCAGCTGGTTAGTCGATCCACGGATGAAAAAATATCATGCCAGCCAACAGCCTGTCCCGCGCACAAGCAGACGACTTCGCGTGTGGGAGGAGGAGCAGCTCATCGGTCTGGGCCGAACGCATGAGGAGCGACCACGTGGATGCATCGTAACAGTGCGTCTCATGAATCTATGCATGGAGCCGACGACGGTTGGATTCACAGCCTGCCATTGGGCTCCAAAGCGGCGCTACAACGCGGCAGTACGGCGGAGAGCACAGTTCACGATTCGAGGACAAAGACTGCTTGGATGCAGTAAACGAAGTTGCTCGATCAAAACGCATCGCGAAACCAGTCTCGTCTCCCCAGTTCTGCAAGTCCGTCGCTTCCGAGATACTGTCCGACTCGCAGTATGTCACGACGGCACGGCTCCGCCACACAATTTGCTGCGCTGGCTTCTTGGTGACATGAAAGAGTATTTGCCTGACCAAGTAAGTAGTACTACGACTGCCTCAGATCCCCGCTTCGGGTCTCGATTGCCACGGGTCACTTCCCATTGTTGACGCTGGCTACGAGTACTTTCCTATGTCTAAGCAACTTCACACATTTCTCAGACCTACCCTATACCCACGATCTCTGTCTCTTGGGTGTCGTTCCAACACCTTCGGTTTCCCTATCCAGCATCGAAGCTTCTGCCGCCGGACGGACATGATTCACAAAGAACGCCTTGCCGAAGACATGGCTGAAGTTTGACCCACTGGTACGGAACTACTGTACGGGATAGATGCGGGATGGGGTCAAGCGGTTGTCCCCACGCTTGTCGACGGCTTACAGCCAGCATGACTCGCGTCGCCGAATCACCATCTTGACTGAATAGCAGCATAGAAGCATGAATGCTACAGCTTGATTACTTGATCTGGAGCTGCAGCCGTTTCAAACATGTCAGACACAATCGTAGTTATCGGGTGAGTACCTATCCATGCGATCTCGAACGTTGAGATGCCATGGCTGACGGGTGTCCAGAGCTGGCGTGATTGGCCTCACCTCGGCGCTCCTGCTCTCAAAGAGCAAGGCCAACACGATCACCGTCGTTGCAAAGCACATGCCCGGCGACTACGACATTGAATATGCGTCGCCATTTGCCGGTGCCAATATGCTGCCGTGCGTCTTCCCTGCCCGTGACTCCCCTCAGCAGCCGCTGATACCGCAGCAAACAGGATGGCGAGCGACGAGAACAGCAGGTGGGAGCGACGAACCTGGCCAGAGCTGAAGCGGATTACCGAACAAGTTCCCGAGGCTGGAATCCACTTTCAAAGCGAGTCTGTTCGGCTGTTCTTTCACAACGCACCGTTGCTGACGGGTGAGGGCAGAAAACCACGTATACAGGCGGGAGAAGGACATGCAAGGCCCGTCGTGCCCCCTGGATCACCTCTTTGACCGAGACCCATGGTACGAGTCTCTGCTCCCCGACTACCGCGAGCTGAGCCAGGACGAGCTACCCGCGGGCCACGACTCGGGCTGCGAGTTTACCAGCGTGTGCATCAACACCGCGACCTACCTCCAGTGGCTGCTCGGCCAGTGCCTGAAGAACGGCGTCGTCGTCAAGCGCGCCGTCCTGTCCGACATCGCCGAGGCCAAGGCCCTGAGCCACACCGGGCAGCCGGCATCCGTCATCGTCAACGCCACGGGCCTGGGGTCCCTGAGGCTCGGCGGCGTGCGGGACACGACGATGACGCCCGCGCGGGGCCAGACGGTACTCGTGCGCAACGAGTGCCACCCCATGTTCACGACGTCGGGCACCGAGGACGGCGACACGGAGCTGCTCTACGCCATGCAGCGCGCGGCCGGCGGCGGCACCATCATCGGGGGCACGTACGACCTGGGCAACTGGGAGTCGAACCCGGACCCCAACATTGCGGTGCGCATCATGAAGCGCGCCGTCGAGCTGTTTCCGCAGCTTGCGGGCGGCAAGGGCATCGAGGGGCTCAGCATCGTCAGGCACGGCGTGGGGCTGCGTCCGTACAGAAGGGATGGCGTGCGCATCGAGGAGGAGGAGATGGAGGATGGGACGTGGATTGTCCACAACTACGGGCATGCGGGCTGGGGATATCAGGGGTCGTACGGTTGCGCCGAGAGGGTTGTTGAGCTGGTGAGGAAGATCCGCAAGGAAAAGGGGGAGAATGTCGATGGCGAGCCGAAGCTCTTCTCCTGGGACTAACGGGTTAATGTCGGACGTTCCATCACTGCTTCACATATATAGTCAGATCAACAAGTCAACAACCTGAACAGGTTCGTGTTAGTGGTGAATGTTGGTGTGGTGAAGCCGAGGAAGAGCAGATGCGGTCATGCATGGCATCTGGATCCATGCACCCACTTTCACGTCTGTTTTTTAACCTAATTATTTTTATTTCTACCCTATTCTGATACGCAACTTGTGAATGTCGGATTGCGAGATGCTATAGTATCGCATTGGTCGCGCGACCTTTTTGAGGTCTCACCCAGGAACGACGTCTCTCAGGGCTCTGGGACCCACCCCTTTGTGAAGCACTAGGTAGTTCCAACAAGCTCAGCTCACCCTCGGCTTCCAACGCGTCGCAACCCCCAAGCTCCCCAGGTCGTCACAACCGCCCACGATGCCACGACCCGAGGCGCCCGCCCACGAGCGAGCATGGCGCCTCGCCCTCGACGTCGCCGACGGCCGGCACGCCCTCTCGCAGCTCGTGCCGCCCGCGCTCTGGCTGCTCGACGCCGCGCTCTGCGGCCTCATCATCTGCAAGGTCCCCTGTAAGCTCCCGCCCGCCCGCGACGACGCGGCGGCAGCAGCCTTTTGCTAACGCAGCGCCGCGCGCCGGGCCGCAGACACGGAGATCGACTGGGTCGCGTACATGGAGCAGGTCGCGCAGTTCGTCTCGGGCGAGCGCGACTACGCCCGCATGGAGGGCGGGACGGGCCCGCTCGTGTACCCGGCCGCGCACGTGTACACGTACACGGGGCTGTACTACCTGACGGGCCGCGGCGAGGACGTCCTCCTCGCGCAGCAGCTGTTTGCGGCGCTGTACATGGCGACGCTGGCGGTGGTGATGCTGTGCTATTGGCAAGCCAAGGTGCGTGGCCACATGGACGTCTGGACCGGCCACGACGCGGCTGCTGAGCATCTCTCCCCACACAGGTCCCGCCGTACATCTTCCCTCTCCTGGTCCTGTCGAAGCGGCTGCATAGCGTCTTCGTCCTGCGGTGCTTCAACGACTGCTTCGCGGCGCTGTTCCTCTGGCTCGCCGTCTTCTGCTTCCAGCGGCGCTACTGGACGCTGGGCAGCCTGGCGTACAGCTGGGGCCTCGGCATCAAGATGTCCCTGCTGCTGGTGCTGCCCGCCGTGGGCGTTGTGCTGTTCCTCGGGCGAGGCTTCGCGGGGAGTCTACGGCTGGCCTGGCTGATGGCGCAGGTGCAGCTTGTCATTGCCGTCCCGTTTCTTGCCGAGAACTGGCGGGGATACTTGGGACGGGCCTTTGAGCTCTCGCGGCAGTTCAAGTTTGAGTGGACCGTCAATTGGCGCATGCTAGGCGAGGAGTTGTTCCTCAGCAAGTCCTTCTCCCTGCTTCTGCTGGCAAGTCATGTCCTTGTCCTCCTGATATTCATCACCACGAGATGGATCCGGCCCGCAGATCGACCGCTGTCTGCCATGATCCCAGCGTTCCTCCGGGCCAAGTCTCCCTTCTCGCAGCAGGAAGAACTGCGAGTGGCCAGCCGGATTACGCCCGCGTATGTCATGACTACCGTCCTCTCCGCCAACGTGATTGGGCTGCTCTTCGCAAGGTCCCTTCACTACCAGTTCTACGCCTATCTTGCATGGTCTACGCCGTACCTGCTGTGGAGGGCATCGCTACACCCGATCCTCGTCTTTCCGCTCTGGCTCGCGCAGGAATGGGCCTGGAACGTCTTCCCGAGCACCGACGCCAGCTCCGCCGTTGTGGTCAGCGTCCTGTTGGTCACAGTCGTCTTGACCTATTTCGGGACTGCGAGGGATGGCGGCCGCCAGAGGAAAGCAGCCGAGGCCAAGAACAAGTGATGGGGTTTCTCGACGGGTGTTGGAGTAGAAGGCGGGTGTTCACTCGTCCTCGGAGTCGCTGGGGGGCATCTTGCCGACGTTTGAGTCGTCTTCGTCGTCGCTGAGGTCGTATGCGTTCTTGGTAAACTCTTTCGGCCTGGAATGGGCGCCTGTCAGTGCCTGCTCGGGTGCTCGTCCAGGGTACGCATACCAGTAAGGCTGCTTCCGCCACAGCTTCTCGTCGCGCACAATGTTGACAATTTCGCCCGCAGCCCGGGTGTCCTCGGCCCCTGCGTCGTACCGCTCAGCCACGACGAATCCCCCGCGCTTGATCCATATCGTGTTGCGGAAGCGCTGCGCGAGCTCGAGGACGACGGGCTTCTTGTTGGGCAGCTCGCACGTGTACAGGTTGTTGCCCTCGGGCTTGACGACGCGGACGAGGGTCTGGTTGGGCTGGAGGGAGCTGGGGGGCGTCAGGGCCTCTTCCGCCGCAGCGAGGACGTTGCGCTTTGGGCGGCCCATTGAGGTTCTCGCGGGGATAGACGGCCAGCCACTGTGTTTGCGCCGACTTGAAGCTGTCGACGACATGAAATTTTGGTGGATCGCGGGGTTGGCATGGAGGGGCAGCAACCGTTAGGCGATTCGCCCCGAGACAAGAATACAGTCCAAATTTACCGAGTACTGTGAGCGGAATTTCCGAATCGGGCGCCACCGATTCGACGTCGCCACCAGTTTGCCCAGCGCAACACGCACCGACCAGACGAGTCGAGGAACCGGAGGGACGAAGTAGTCTCCACAAACATACAAAAGCCTTTAATAATTTTTATCCTCAAGGATCCCATCTCCACACAGCAAGGTTCCTGTCTGGCTCAGCGCATACCCTTTAGGAAACCCTACCAAAGAACATGGTCCCTACACTTCGCGCCAGTCTTCAGGAAGAATATCACCAGACCAGATCTCCTCTCGTCCATTCCCGCCCCCATGCTGAAGCCACCGATTTACCGCTGAGAATTTCTTCATCTCCATCCACTTGGTCGAGGCAGCGCATCGTGCTGTTAATGTAATACCTATATGAACGCTTCGGGTTAGGATTTCGGCTCCGAGGCGGTAGATTAGCCAAGAATAACATGCCTTGGAACTCCCACTTGTCTTTTCCAAAAAAACTCTCGCTGGGGAGATCAATAATGGCCATGCGCTTAACGTCGCGCACGGCAACCTCGTCCGTACGAAAGATCTCCTTAAGGCTAACAGTATTCGACACATGCAATCCCGCCGAAGGCTCGTCGCGGAGCAGAATTGTCTTTTCAGTTCCGAGAGAGAGGCGCAAAGTATCGTAAGTTCCAGCACCGAAATCATTAGCCAAGTTGAAGTCAAACTTCAACTCTTCGATGTAGGAACAAGGCGGCCGCATGTGCCAGTCCGCACGAGCAATCTCGAAAGTCGCAACAGTCTGCGGCTTCAACTGGTCCGATATGATTCCGGTGGGTTTGTGTTGGTACCACGTGTTGAGTGATGCGAATTTGTCGACGACGACTCTGTAGCCCGACTCAACGCACCATCCGCGCAACTTGAAGCCTAAAACTACGGGGTCAGCGCCCTGAACGTACATGTAATTCCTTGATCAATAGAGACATACCTTGAAGCATCCACTGGTCGTTCTTCGGACCCGAATAGTGTCCCGCGGCAGTGAGCTCAACCTTGGTGATACCCTTCTTGAGATCAAGGGTTTTCGAGCCAAACGCATTGGCATCAACAGGGAACCACTCGGGGTGAAAGCCAGCTTTGGGCGCGTCTGCAATCTCAAACTCGGTCTTTCCGGACGGGCCTTTCAAGATGGCTGCGAGGCGATCGTAAGTTCCGGCACCAAATTCCTCAGTCAATTCAAAACCAAACTCCAAGTCTCTGACGCTGTCGCAGGCATCAGTTTTCGTTTTCTTTGGGCTGTAGATTTTCCGACAGATATCTTCCAATGCTGCCCTCCCTGAAGGAGCTAGATTTAGCACTCGTAGCGGCATATGAGTACGGTTTGGTGCTTGCTCGGGGACCTTACCTGCCGCTCTCTTGCGTTGGGGCAGCTGATACATAGAGCCGCATGTGGTAACGAGATGGCATGTGCTTCGTTCTTCCCCCTCACGCAACCTATCAATGCCGGCCCTAATGCCTGGGTCTGCCTCATCAATTGTTCCCGTGTGGTTGGGACGCTCCTGATCCGGCCTGGCCAAAGCTCTCGCGAAGGTAGCATCTGCCCCCAGAGTAAGGTAGCGGGTGCTTGGATCGAGAGCCCCAAGGTCGCATGGGGCGTTGTGCTCTTGCAGATACTCGGCGACCACCACAATATCTTCCCAATTCAGTTCAGGAACTTGCGCCCCTGCCGGTGGTGAAGAGGGGGGCCTCTCTTGCTGAGTTTCGGGTGATGGTCCGGGAATGTTGTCATTGGTTGTGTATGTCTCGAATTGCAGCGGGAACTGGCCAGTAAATCCCACATCAGAACCGACTGCTGCTCTGTTCATGAACTGCGTCCAGTGTCTCCTGCCGTGGCGGCGCCAACCGCTTCTCGGTCCGACGAGAGTGAGAGTGGACCGGTCATATCGCTCTCCGAGGTAATCCGGATTGGGCGTAAAACTAGCATCGGTAATTGTTTCCTGCTGGTCGATATTCGCGTGGCGGTATCCCACTACTTGCGACCAGCGAACACCTCCCAATGCGAAGATTTCGGGTTCGCCTTCGTTTTCAACAGTGGGGTCGATCATGTTTGGTGTAGCATGAATCCTATAAAGCCAGTGGCCATAGCTTGCTCCTGTTTCCAACTCGGTCGTCACCGACACAAATGCAGACGACCACGGCTCATCCAAATCCGTGTCCGAATCCTCTGAGTCCTCGCCTCTACCCCACTCGCCGAGCATATGGCGGTAGATGGTGAATGTTCGGTCGTTATCTTCATATTCGCCTCGAGGCCGGAATCCGCCTGCCTCTCTGAGATCCCGGGGCGATCTTTTGTCTCCACGGTAGACGAATTTCGCGGGCCTGTGGGGCGCTCGACGAGCAATGGTTCCCTGGACATCACTTGGCGAGACTGGACTGGCATTGCCCGAGCCTAGCCAAAGGAGCCACAAAGGCGCGGCTGAAAGGATGTTGTTCCAGAGCATCGTTTTGTCGCAGGCAAGCTCTCTGGAGGTTCGATGGCGATGGTGGAGGTCAAGCCCAGGCGGGATCAGGACAGATGCTGAAGGCAGATCTTATATGTGGGAGAGCCAAGCAGCGAAGAGGGTATTTAAGGTAGGCCAGCACACATTGAACAGGGTTTCGCCGCGTATCTTGAAAACAACTTCCCTAAGCTGCTTGCTTACAGCTATAGGAGAGACAGTGGCCCCGTTGCACTCACTCGCTTGAAGGATCGCCTATAGGAAGCTAAATGCTCTACTATCAGGCAAGGCAAGCGGGTTATCACGCGAGCATTGATTCATACATTGCATGGTCATGCGTTATTTTTCATGTCTACAAGTTATTAGGCCATAATTACACCTAGCATGAGAATGTTAATATAGAGAAGTCATGATCATCCGTTATTTTTCATGTATACCATGAGAATATTGATGTAGAGAAGTCATAGTTTCACACGGCAGTTCTGCTATTCGCACACGACCCTATTTATTCCACCCCACCCCCCCGCCGTCATAGTATGCGCGCATGGCATGGCAGGGAGCAGCGCTGCTACAATGCGCAAGTCGGTCAACCATCCTTTCAACAGCCGCTCAATTGCACAAGCCGTTACGAAGGCTCAATTCGCTCAAAAAACGCACCTTCGAAGATGTGTATATACCACGGCTTAATCCATTAATCCGCCCCGAGTCCCTTGCCCTTATTCGTTAGCCCAACGGCAATTTGTGCCTCGGCCCTCCCGTGCGCTCCTCCGTGTGCCCCGTTGCGAGCCCTCTGTATCTTGTTTCCTCCTCGCTGTGCCTGTGATGCCTGGGAACCTTATATATCTTCGAGTTCGAACTGCGAGAAGTCTCGGCATATACGCATACACAAATTCTTGATATGCACCGACAATATCCTTCAATCGTCTGCGGATTTTGGCCTCTTCCATATCTTGAGGGGCATAGGACCCGGCACAAGGTTGAAGTGCTCGTAGCGATGCTGTTCCCAAGTGGAGGATGGCAGTGCAAATTCGTATCGGTGAACCATTGAGGCAGTAAGAGTGAGCTGCTCCAAGTAGCTAATATTCCGCCCAATGCAGCCCCGTGCACCGGCGCTGAAGGTGATGAAATAAGGTTGCAGGGTTTTGCCCTCTTCGCCTAACCATCGTTCAGGCAGGAATAGCTCTGGGTCACAGAAGACCTGGGAGTCACGGTGGGCCACGTAGGACGACATGGACACCGATGTGTTGCCAGCAACAAATTCTCCGAGAATTGCACACCCTTCCGGAGGAGTTTTGCGAGGGAGACCGAATGAAGTTGGTGGCAGGACTCTCATCGCCTCGTCGACGCACGCTCGCAGATACGGGAGGTACTTCACCTTCTCATACGGCAGAGCGGCCTCACTCTCGTCGCACACAGAGTCGATTTCTTCGCGGAGCTTGGCAAGACATCGGGGGTGCTTGAGAAGAAGATACATCGTGTTGTTGATGGCAATTGCGGTCGAAACAGATCCCGCGTTGACTACAATGAAGAGTCCGTTAGCGCAAATTACGGCGAGCTTCTTGCGGTATAAAGATAAGAACCTACGCATAATAGAAAGCTCTGCTGCCAGTTCGCCCCAAGGGAGCATATGCGGCGTACCGTATCTATTCTCCATCAACGCTTGGAAAAAGTCTTGGAGAATTTCCCCTTCCTGGTAACGCTTAAATCGTTTTCGCAGTTGGTGGAGAACAATGCCGTCAAAGTGAGCTCCCTTCCCCAAAAGGGTCCTGAACTTGTTGGAGAACACCCTGGACCAAGAGCTGAGTAAATGATACCAGTCATAGGCCCATATCAGTTGCGATTGCGCAGTCATCTGGCTGTGGAGGACATCTCGGTAACCCACAGTGCAGGTTGATCCATCCACACGCTCACAAACGACTTCGTCATCACCGCGGTCAAGAAAACCCGCCGGCTGACTGAGGCCGATATCCAATATCGCATCCATTGTGAAGAAATTGGTCCACGCGCGATAGTCGACCGTCAGTTCAGACGGATCTGGCGTATGGTCCTTAGCCAGAGGGTTGGTACAATGGGCGTCAAAGTGCTTCACCAGACGTTCAATCTTGTCTGTGACTTTGTGCTCCCAGCCCTCTAGGTTACTTATGGCGTATGCACTCGACAGGACCTTTCGTTTGCGCTGATGCTCGGCTTTATCAATGACATCGGCCAGGTGAAAATGGGTTCCGGAAACTAAAGCATAGAAGTCGTCTTTGCTACACTTCGTTCCATGCCCATAGATATCCTGGAGTGTAGTTGAGTTAGCGATCGCGATTGCTTCGAACGCATCGTGATTCCCATCTTAAGCAGACGCAAGCCCGAGGAAGAGAGAATGTATCACCTTGATAGCACCAACACTGCCGTACGAAAGCGAGTTTGGCCCAATTCGAACGACGGGATGTTTTTTGTGTAGTTCGGCAAGACGATGGGACCGAAATCCCCTGGATGCTTCGATCATGAAGGGGATATTCGTTATGCCGGAGAAGGCAGACATGTTGGGATATCTGCGGAGACATTTGCGATCAACATAGTAGTAGACAACTGGATAAATGAGGTAACGGATGAATAGCAGGGCAACAGCCCCAGCGAGTACTTGAAGACCGTACATTGTCTCTGTGAGATTCAGATTTGCCTAAGATCTCAGAAAGCACGGGCACAAGGGTGCTGGTAGTGATTTCTCGACTGTCGTCGGCATGATATAATAATCTCGTTTCAGCTGCGCGCATTTATACCAGCCGTGCACGTCTTCTCATCAAAGTCCGCCAAACCGACACTGCGAAAGAAAGTTTCCTAGCGGAGGGTGTTGACAGCATGCCAATACGATGACTGTGCTGCTCCGAAGCGAAGTCCGCATAGTGGAGACTCGGCCAAGAATCTGGTGGCGATACGGGATCGGGTCAACTTGCCCTATCTAGTAATTTTCCCCTACATCATTTTCTTCGCCTTATGTTGTCAATCAGAGAAAGAGAGAGCTGCTCTGTTTCGGAGCCTTTAACCAAAATTAGTAATAATGTTCCGACTCCATACGCATAACGCGTCACAGGTTCAGAGATACATAGAGGAACATTCGAGACACAAGCTTCCCCACTGCTCGGTTCGTCAGGGTCATGTACACAGAACAGTCCACCAAGCCTGGATTGATGCACGGAACCCCCGGCATAATGCATTGGTCGATCGCTTTGTAAATTGCATTCGATGGCTTGCTTGCTTCTCCAGTATCATAAGGCCATCTGCCAGAGTCCGTCTTTTATTTAAGCCGCCGATGAGCGACTCTCGCGATATGAGATCCTCTTGAACAAGACCAGCTGTGTGAGTTCGCCCTGCACCTCCAACACACCATGAGCGTCCTGTCAAGCCTTAGCCTTGGTCCTTCCAAGTTCTTTTCTCAAACCTCAGTTTATCCTTCATTCGAGGCCGATGATGTAGCTTTACTGGTCCTATGTCTGTGTTGGGGATTCCACTCTCTTCGAAAAACGTTGTCCAGATCGGACCCTTCCCATGCATTCTGGTTTGAGAGTCCACAGAATGATCAGCCATTGTCAAGGGTTATTCAAGAGAGGAACATTGCCAGATTGCTGGACAACCAGGTCGCCCCCTCTTTCCCAAGTTCCTGTATGTGTTGTTATTGCTGACCTCCGCGCCCAGGAGAAGAAGCTCATCATCTTCTGGGGATCCCAATCGGGGACCTCGGAGCGTCTTGCGACGCAACTGAGCATAGAGATTTCGGCCTTCTTCTCGAAAAGCGCGCTCGTGATCGATCTTTCCGAAGTGGACATGGACACCATAACAGAGATCCCCCCAGACAAGCCAGCCCTCTTCCTCCTTTCGACGTATGGAGAAGGCGATCCGCCGGATAATGCCACGTCGTTTTTCAATTGGCTCAGCGCTCCATCGAAGCCGGAATCGCTGCACAACCTGGCTTTTGCCGTCCTTGGATTTGGCAATAGCACCTACAGGTTTTATAGTAAGTTTGCACGAATCGCGCAAGAAACCCTCGAGCGACGCGGGGCTAGGCCTCTCTTACCACTGCACCACGCCGACGATTCTGTTGGCCTCACCGAAGAGCATTTTTGGTCGTGGAGGGAGGAGATCTTCGGCGTTCTCAAAAGGGACTTTGGCTTCACGGAGCAACCTCACTCATATGAACCTGCCCTGGAGGTCTCTCTCAGTGAAGCTTCACTGAGAGACACCGCCATTTACGCCCCTCAGTTCAGCAAACAAGTCCAAAACACTCGATCCCAGTCTACTCTATCAGCTATCTACAACGTACCGATTCGGTCGGCCACCAATCTCACGAATGGTTCCTCTCGAACCGTTCTACACCTTGAAGTCGACATTTCAGAGTTTCCAGAACTGAAATATGATGTCGGGGACCACCTTTGCATCTGGCCCGAGAACCCAAAAGAGGAGGTTGAAGCGCTGCGCTTAGCTCTTGGACTCGAGCCAGAGCTGATGCACCAAACCGTGGCAATTCGACCAAAATTACAAGACATGGACGTCCCTCCCGTGTATTCAAGCCCCACTACCCTTCACGCCCTCTTCACCACTCACCTAGAGATTTGCAATCCCATGTCACGGAAAGCCACACTGGATCTCGAACAGTTTGCCCCTTCAGCAAACGCGAGAGGAAGAATTCGCGACATTGCTCAAGACAGCGAGGCTTTTGCCCAGCACAAGGCAAGCCATAGAGTTACACTGGCGTCGGTTCTGCGTATGGCCAGTCCTGAAAAATCGTGGAGCATTCCACTTTCGTTTATCCTCGAGTCGGTTCCGCTGACCAAGCCTCGACATTACTCGATTGCGTCTGCTCCAATCGTACACCCTCGCCGAATTGCTCTTTCCGTGAGCTTACTCTCGATACCCTTGCGGGACAATGAGGAGTTCCAAGGTGTCACTTCAAGGCACCTCAGTGAAGCGCACAGTTCGATGCAGCATACCGTTCGAGGGCGCGCGCAAGCGCAAGGCGCCCAGAATCTCATCAAAGACGGCCAACAACCACGATTGTTCTGCCATATCCGCAAATCCAAGTTCAAACCACCGGTTTCTCCCCATCATCCGATCATCATGATTGCCACGGGAACAGGAATTGCTCCGTTCAGGGGATTCCTCCAGCAGCGCACACAGCTTGCGAAGATGGGAAAAAATATCGGCAAGATGCTCCTATTCTTTGGATGCCGGAATAGCAACGAGCACTTGTACGAAGCTGAGTTTGTGGCTTTTCAACAAGCTCTGGGTGACCAATTGGAGGTTGTAGCAGCATATTCACGCTCAGAGCGACAGAGATGCTACGTGCAAGACAAGATTCGGGAGCGAAAGCAAGAAGTCGTAAGTCTCGTTGCTGACCAAGACGCGCGAGTTTACCTCTGTGGCTCGACCAGGATGGCAAAAGATGTCAAAGTTACTATTCAAGATCTCTTGCGGGAGGAGAAATGTTGGTCCATGGCAAAAATTGTTGAGTTCCAAAAGATGCAAAGCAGAACCAAGCAATGGCAGGAAGATGTGTGGGGTTAGGTTGTTAATGTACATGGACAAAAATTTGTTACTGTCAATTTGAGCCTCTTTGGTGTTCCGCCCCGTTGTCGCACATACGGATGAAAACAGGATTAAAAGGGCACTTGATTTCTTACTAGGAAGAACGAAAAAACGCTCCTTGTTATACAGGTGGAAGCTGCCATAGAAATTAAGGCTCATGGGGGCGTGTTCAATTCGCGGTTTAAGGGCACTTACAGTCGTGTGCAGCTCTGCTGCAATCCAGCTTATCCCTATATGTAACAGATGCTTATCGGAACATGGAAATGACCTGGCTAAACCATGTAGTCGCGCATGACATTAGCACCTGTCGACGGCCATGGCTGTAGTAGCGGCTGAGTTGCCTCTTTTTACGTTCAGCATCCAGCTGTGATAACACCATCGCTAAGGATTTACTCCCCGAGACAGCGGCAACTCAGCCTACCTACCCTGTAGTTGCACCTCCAACGTCACGTTCGACCCGCCCTATTACTCCAGCAGAGTTCTTCACGGCCTAGTCCATCTCAGCGGCTAAGGTAATTCGTTAATTGGCTGTGCCAATCGAACCATGTGTGAAGACTTTCTTAGAATAAACACACTACTAGGTCGCACAGGGAGGGAGAATCAGGTACCTACGAGTACACCCTCACTTGCCCTCAGCCCCTTACCCCGCATTGCTTACGTAACTCGCCTTGCTCCAGACACCCCGAGAAACCTTCAGCCCAGGTCTCGACCCCAGGCCGCTCGTCCACATCCCAAACACTCGAAAGAGCTCCTTTCCGTTACACACAACTTGGCTCTGAACTCGAGCCGCGACAACATAGCCTCGGGAAATATGTCGCAGGGCAAATCACAGAGCTTTTCCACTGGTTGTTTAATCAATGAGCCAGCCACTGAGTCTGCATGCAAGGCCAGGCGTCTTCCTAATGCGTGGTATGGCAAATCGGTCCCTGCAGCATCGATGACTCTCACCTGCGCCGCCAAGCTGTTCCAGCTGCTGATTAGATACGTAGTGAGAGGTGCCGCTTGAGACATCAAAAGTGTAAGCTGCCGCGCCTCCCGGTTACCATCATAAACGTCGAAGCTCATTGGTCTAGGCGATAATGGCCCTGGTCGTGATATATGCTCCAACTGCGACAGAGCAAGCGCGATTTGCAAGGGCGGCGGCGACAAGGAACTCCGGATACGCTTCAGCAATATTGGCCGAAAGCAACCTCGGCGATGCATCTCCACTAGAGACAGGCTCGCAGCGCCAATGCAGGCACCTTCTGGCGATGCTCCAGTTGTTATTGCGCAGTCAATCGAAGATGCTGGTGGCGACCACCATGCCGCACCTGTCAGAATCAACTCAGCTAGTCCAGAGACGACTTCCTCGCATTCAAGGGGCCACACGTACCAGTTCACTGAACTCCAGAGCCAAGAATCGCCAAAACCGCCTCAACACACAAACTCATCGCCATCACCATCTTCTGGTGCGTTAAGACCAGCTACGAGTGCCTCAGAAACCGGGTCGCCAATGGACCAGACGCCACCGCCAGTCATGCAGATGGACTACTCTGAACTTGGCACGTCGTCTTCTGCCAATCACTCGGAGCCTATCGACCTCCATCCTCCCTCTATGAGCTTTCCAAATTTTCTGACTACGCGCTGGGAGCCGTCACACAGCGAATCCCGGAATATTTCAACAGGCTGCGACAGCACCTCTCCCCTGAATCAATCTGACAAGTCTTGTCTATGGCCTCTTGCCGAAGATGAAGCGCTACTGGTCAAGCATTTTTTCAATGTTCTTGTGTCTTGGGTGAGTCGAAAGCCATCAGTCTCGGAACGGGCGGGCAGAATTAATGTCGGACAATGTTCAAACTGACAGAGGGTAGTTTGATTACTGCGACCCCCAAATGCATTTCAGGGCATATGTTGGGTCTACGGCATCCCATGATGCGACTGTTCTGTATGCCGTGCTTGCGATATCCGCCAAACACCGTGAGGTGACGATGGGCGTGGACGGGCATAGGTCCATCGAGTATGAACGCCAGTGCCTGGAGGCATTGATACCCTCTCTTAATGATACTACAAAGGTTTTACATGAACCCTTGCTCGCTTCGGCACTTCTTCTGCGGCTCCTCAATGAAATGACAGGTAAATAATAATACTCAGGCGCACCGTCTGTTGTCAGATTTGCTTACGGGAACAACAATAGAACCGGCAGAAGGTGAATTTATCAGCACACATGCCGTGTCCGCTCCGGTCCTCCTACAGATCAAGCAAGGAAACATCCAATCATCCAGCTTCAGCGATGTCGCAATGATGGTGGCGCTTCGCCAGGAAATTTTCGTTGCCAACATGACGAAACGGGAAGTAGGGCCCATTGCTGACCATTGCAATGTTGATGCTTCCCTTGAGCCCGCACCAGATGTGATGTGGACAAGCCGCATCATTGCTCATACTGCTCGCGTTACAAATTTTGTTTACGGACATGGCGCCAAATATGCAGCACAATGGGACCAGCTCTGGCAATACCTTTGTGACTGGGACCGCCATAAGCCCGACTCATTCCGGCCCATTTACTACGCGCACAGAGCGACTTCTAGCAGTGGCTGTCGAGGTACCGACAAACATCGCTATGGCAGCGCCGGTAGCTATCTCCATCGGATTTGTTATGCCTACGATTGCCCGATAGCTGCTCAGCAGTATATGCAGTTATGTCGAATCCTGCTCCTTGCACACGACCCTCGAACGCCGGTGTTGGGCCTTGGCCGAGCAGAATTCCAACGACACCGAGACGAGGAGATCCGGGAAGCAGTTCGAATTCTATGTAGCATCTCTGTTTCGAACCCGGAATACATGCCTGCGACCTGCACAGCAGGCCTGGCAATTGCCATGTGTGGCGAGCTGTTCACTGAGCCTGGAGAAACAACGGAGCTGTTACGAATCGTGTCGGAGGCAGAGTTGCATTTGGGGTGGCCTAGTTTGAAAGTCAGCTACAAGCTTCAGTCTTTCTGGGGTCTATTTGACTTCAGCTTCTAAGAGACAAGTGCACGACGCACCAGAGCTTCACATATTTTATTTCAGCCTGACGCACACAGCTCTCTTCTCTTTATTTTCAAGCCGCTTAACTGACAAAAGAAATACAAACCAGGGATAGCGTAAAGTATAACGATTGGACTACCCATTAACTTACATATACAAAGCGGCGGGGCTGAAACTTGGCAATCTAAGTCTGACCGACCAGATTTAGACTGTCTGGGGTTGAGAGCTATCTTTCAGGTCATCGATGGCTAGACTACTACTAAAGTAGGTGAGCTACCCCGAGCCCTTCCGCTGTTCCTCATCCTATACTCTTCTCCGTGAACCTTCCATTCGCAACACGCCGGAGACAGGTCGCCTTATTTGCTGGCACTATCTGCGAATAGCTTCTCTAAGCGCAACGCTTCGGTGTCCGCTAGATGCCGTTGCTCTGTGTGGTTCCAAACGGGTGGTACCGTGGAAACTCAGTAAATTTAATCAGCGCTAAAGTCTCGGCGATGTGGGGAACCCCATATATTCTGCAGTTTCAAGCGTTCAACAGCAAATTACTTGGGTAGGCCGGGAAGCGCAGATCAGCTTCCCCTATTGTATTGGTTTGGTGCGCGGCTCAGTGTGGGTTCTCCGCAGCGCCGAGACTTTAGCGCTGTTTGAATTAATTTACTGAGTTTCTACTCCGTACAGTACGGGAATGGACTGCCTGGCTCTCTACACGAGTGATCAGGCAGTTTTCAAAGTGTTTACCGGATTCCACGCCCCAGGTGGATCTGAATCGTGATTGTTGGCACATAGCAAACAGCCTTGCTAAGAATTGTAGGATAATGTGTCGTGGCTCCAAAGAAATCACCCGGAGGCGAGGTAATGCGGATATATTTGCCGCTAGATGAATGTTTTAATAAACGGACAGCTTGTGCTCCTTGGAACCTTTTTGTTCGATGATCATGATGACGACAGTCGTCTGATGATCGGAAAGCTCTGGATGTTGCATGGAGGAATGAATTCCCCTTTTGGGTACTAGGGCACCAGTCGACGGTAGTTTATGTGGAGCCAGTCCACGACTTGGGGTGGCCAAAAAGAGTAATAAATACCCGCCCGAACAATCCTCACATCATGTGAACCATAATCATGATAGGAAAGCCACTCCCGGCGACAAGGTTAGCTGATTCTCAGTGCGGCCAAGAAAAGCCTGCTACTAAACAGGCTACAGCTGATCCGTAGTAGAACCTGGTTACTCCGTAACCGTGCCAGAATCTCGCGCCCCTGCTGGAACCGTGGAGCGGTGCCAGCAAGGTGGAAATGTCGAGGCGTACACCTCTCTGGTTCCTCTTTGTCAAGAGTAGATGATGTAAACGAGCACTTTCCACTCTGTGTCAAGACAGGATGCTTTCGTAATGGGACTCACGTCATTCCCTCTGATCTGTTCCTGGCGATGCAGTCACCGGGCCACTCTGTTGTCCACGCAAGAAAGGTGTTGCCTTCAGCAAAGCGTCAATCCACACAGATTGAAGAAGAAAGAAAAGCAAGATTCCATGAATCTAAAGGTGGGCGGATGGGCCGGCATGGCTTTCCGAGATGGATATGCTATAGGCTGGGGTCGCCGTTGGACATAGCGGCGAACTCGCCATCTTGAGTCTTGACCTGCTGACGAGCAAGCTTTATCGACCCGCACTTTTTGCCAGCCGATTGCGGACGCTCACACACATACACGCCAGCCGTTGACTCTGGCTTGATCAATTGGAGGGCTGGGAATCGGCGTCGGGACGCTGACGCTGTCGCTCTGGGCGTTCTGGGGGTTCGAACGGGAGTAGAGCCCGGCGGCGCGGGAGCGCGAGGCGCAGCAGGAGAGCTCCCTCTTGCTAGGCATGGTGACGGCGCTGAAGCTGCGCATCGTGCGCTCGGCGCCATCTTCATCTTCGCGTACCAGGGCGCCGAGGTGTCCATCTCAGACTGGGTCATCTCGTTCCTCATCAACGCGCGCGGCGGCGACCCGTCGTCGGTGGGCTACATCTCGGCCGGCTTCTGGGCGGGCATCACCCTCGGCCGCTTCTGCCTATCGGGCCCGGCGCAGCGCATCGGCGAGAATGTCTTCGTATACGGGCTCGCCGTCGGCGCCATGGCCTTCTAGGTACTCGTATAGTGGGTGCCCAATATCGTGGGTAACGCCGTGGCCATGCCCATCGTCGGCCCGCTGCTAGGGCCCGTCTACCCGTGCGGGAACCTGGGCGGCGCGGTGGCGCCGTTTATCACCGGTCTGCTGGCGCAGGCCGTGGGCACGTACGTGCTGCACCCGATTGTCATTGCGCTGTTTGCGGTGATGCTGCTGTGCTGGTACGGCATCCCTGTCGAGATGAAGAGGACGGAGTAGCTGTCTACCAAGGGTGAAGCAAAGAAGAATGAAGCTGTGAGGACGGGGACTGGTAGCAGTACAATGGCTTGGTAAATGTTTATAAAAAAGGCAATAAGCAAATCTTTGGGAAATGATTATCGAATGTCCGTCTTTATAGCATGGTTTCGGGATATCTATCGGATCTATATACGGATAAGTCGAGTCTCCTGCGATGCATATATGGGGTCTAATAGCCCTTGGCCCTCTTCTATCAGGGGTCTATCTGTTGAGAAATAGATGAAATCTCTACTCTTATCCAAAATTCATCCAGACAACGCAGCTCAGATCCGGCCCTTGGCGGCATCTTGCACGGTAATCTTGCCCGCGGCAATGTCCTTGCAGGTCTGCGTGATGCTCGTCCAGTCGCGGAACGTGACGAACGGGACCTTTTCGTTTTCGCAAAAGGTGACCAGATCTAGTAACAGTAGTTAGCAAACCACTCTCATGGAATAGGAACGGGGAGGAGTACCCACCCTTGTCGGCTTTGGCAAAGAGCAGGTCCGTCTCCTTGGCCGCGGACAGGTCGGAGACGCCATCGCCGGCGTAGAACATGGTCGGGCGGTTCGGCAGCGACGAGTACTTGCGAATCTCAATCGACTTGTCGTGGCCGTGGATGCTGTCGTCGCGGAACTCGATGCGCCAGCCGCCCTCGTCATTGATGCCCTTGCCCTCGCGCGGCCGCACGTCGTTGCTCACAATCTGGATGTCCCAGCCGGGGCCTAGCAGGCGATCCAGCAGCGCGCGGATGATGGGCTGCATGCCACCGCTGAGGATGACGATGGGCACGTTGTGCTCGCGCGCCCAGGCGTAGAACTCCTTGAAGCCCGGGTCGAGCCGGATGTTGGCGAGCAGGATCTCGGTGCACTCGGCGTAGGGGGTCGTGACGCTGTCCATCATCTCCTGGAAGGAGTCGCGGAAGTGCGCGCGGCCGGCGAGCACGTCCTTGTTGCCCTGGACGCGCTTCTCGCGCCCGAAGCCGAGGTTGTCTGTCATGTAGTCGTTGGAGTCGGCCGTGGTGACGGTGCCGTCGAAGTCGGTGAAGAAGAGGAACTTGGGGTTGGTGGCCATGGCCGGCGTGTCGCTGGAGACGGAGCCCATGGTGCTGGAGGAGGTCGTACGTATACGGGATTTGCTTGGCTTTAAAAGATGGCGGCGTTCGTGTGGTACAAGTTGCAAGGTGCTTCACTGCTTGGGAGACGGTATCGCGACGACGTCGTGGAGGGGCAATGGAGGGCAGAGTGAGGTGAAGGAGAACAGATCAAACGGACCTCCAAGTTCAAATGAGCGACCGCGACGTCAATTGATGACAACAGCAGCACCCAGCAGTTGATTAACCATGCCCAAGACCCATTAAAAACTCAACTCCGCGAACGCTCAAACACCATCCATATGCATCTTTTTGGCCTCCTATTGTCCAGCGTGGGGAGGCGTGTCGTCACGGAGGGTCGCTGAGCGCTTTGGGTGGACGCCTATGGGCCCTCGACCCCACTGCTCCCGGGCGCCGCAGGGGCTGCACACCGCTAACGGACTGCTGGTTGGGCCGCAGTGCCACCACACCTCAGTTTTTGCGCAGGCGTTGGTGACTTGGGCCAAAGGCGGTCAGCGGCCGCGTGCCTGGCAGAAAGGCGTGTTCAACACGGTAGATCTCATCCTCAGCAACAACGAGCCCTGACAACGACTCCCTCGATTCAACCAGCCCGCGATGCAGCCACTTGGTCGCCCGGCTACGCGGGCTGCCTGGGCACATGGCAGGCGGCTTCTTCTCCCCGAGCTGGCTCCGAGAGGTCCCGGCAGGGCCAGCACCATGATTCAGAAGTCCGCCCTGTGTCAGTGGTGCGGTGGGCGAGCCATTGCTGCGCGGGCGCGACTATTCTCGACCCAGCCGCTGTTTACAGATGCGGACAAAAGCTCGGCCCAGCGGCTAGAGAGCGGTACCAAACCCAATGCCAAACTGCAGCCCGCCGACGACCCTCCATCCTCTTCGATGCCATCCTCCGAACTGCCGTCGACAATGGACAGCAGGCGGAGCGAGCTGAACCAAAGGCTCAGCACCATCATGGACAATCTCCAGTCCCGCGTCCTCACTGCCTCCCACACCCTCAACGACATCACCGGCTACTCGGCCATCGAAGGCATCAAGGCTGAGAACGAAGCCCTCGAGGTCCAGCTGGCCGACGCCAAGTCCCGCGTCCGCACCGCACGCCAGACCTACAAGTCCTCCAACACGAAGCGCGCCACGACGCAGCGCGAGGTGACGACGCTGCTGGCCCGCAAGGACTCGTGGTCGCCGACGGATCTCGAGCGCTTCACAGAGCTGTATCGGACGGACCACGTGCTCGAGGGCGAGGTGGCGGGGGCGCAGGAGGCGCTGACGGAGGCCGAGGCCGAGGAGCAGAGCCTGGGCCAGAGGCTCAACGCGGGCATACTCAAGAGATATCACGAGGAGCAGATCTGGAGTGACAGGATACGCAGGGCTAGCACATGGGGCACTTGGGGGCTCATGGGCATGAACTTTGTCCTGTTTGTTGTGCTGCAGTTCGTGGCTGAGCCCTGGCGGAGGAAGCGGCTCGTCAGGGGCGTCGTAGAGGAAGAGAAGGGAGTCCTGGAAGCGGTGCGGAACGAGCTCGAGGCCGTCAAGCTGAGTCTGGAGAAGAGGGCGGAACCCATAGAGCAACCGCCGGTAGCCCCCGAGGCAGCGCTCGTTGAGGAGGCCGCCCCAGACGTCAGTCCCGCGGCGCCGGAGGGCACGTGGCAGGAGATTCTGATGGACCCCGCGAGGTGGAAGACGGCGGCGGCCGATTTGTACAGCAAGAGGAGGGTCAACTTACGGATGAGGGATGCTTCGATACTAGCGTTAGAGGGGGCATTGGTGGGAGCAACGGTGGCCGGGAGCCTGGCCTTGCTCCTGGTACGGCGGACATGATGCATTGAGCAGCGAGCGTAGAATATTTCATCATGTACTATACAGCTTGATACCATGTAGAACAGAGGCTATCAACTCACATAGCGAAGCATCGCATGATGCTACCTTGTGCTGTGAATAAGCGGTTATCGATGCTGCATCTATAGCACAGCAGTGGCAGGTAAATAAATGTACAGCGCCTAACACAAACCTTATCATTACCTACCTAGGGAAGGTACGTATGAGTCTCTCAATACATGTACCAAGTCCAAAACAATGAGGCAGGCCTCTACCTCTGTTACTGTACTCTGTGTCCCACACTGACATCAGATGTCAGGCGGCGAAGTGGGCGGTGAAAGTGGGCGGTGAAGTGGGCGCGAAAGTGGGCGGCGAAAGTGGGCGAAAGTGGGCTAGTCTGTTTACGGTACGACGCACCGTTGCACGCTGGACGACATCGTGTTTACAACGGCTTTGTAACGGCTCCTGCCTACCTAACGATACACGAAGGATTCGCGGGCCCGTCGGGGCGTCCGAGTTCTCGGGATGGGGCGTTGTGGAGGCCACCAACTCGTGTTTGAGAAGAGGACTTGGGAGAGAAGAATGGAGACGGTGCCAGGCAAACGTCACAGTTCGGACGGGTCCAGCGAGGCCCTGTGGGTGGCGCAGCGGACGCCGTCCTCTGTCCCATCCGCACGACGAACACGAGCTGTCACGTGAAGAACTGCCGACCGAGTTGCGTCACAGGCTCGGAGGCCGCTGGGAGAGAATTGAGGCCCCTGTGCAATATTTGGCTGAATGCTTGGATAGATTCGCTGTGGCTGCCCTCTGAGCGCCGATACGACGACGGTGAAGGGAACCGCAGCGTCCGTGATGCCGATCCGCAGAGTGGGGAGAGATGGGATGAAGTGCGGAGGTCGGGGGAGAGCGTTGGGCACTCATCCTGCAAGCAGCTTGTAAAGGACAAGGCAGGGAAGAGCTGAGATTCACTACCTGCAGACGCGGTTCGGCAATCAGCCCAATGCCATGGCCTGGCGTGCTGTTGACGATAGCCGTCGAGGATTCATTCGCGGGTCATGTTGAGAATTGGCTTGTGGCTTGTGTGTGCGATGCGGGCGCGGGCCTGCAGAGCGGAAAGCCGGTAATAATATTGTGAAAACCATGCGTCTGCGAGACGGGACGGCACAATCGTCCTCTGCCGGTGAACATTGCTGTGTCCGCGACGGCTTCATTTATGTACTTGCTTGGACCTGGACTGGACGACAGATCTCGACCGTCTGAAGCCGCTGCAGTCCCGGCCAGCCTCGACTTCCATTGGGCACCGACTGCCTGATGAATTGATGCTCATAAGAGCCCGTGCCGAGCCCTTTTCCACGAGCGAGCGCCTCAGTGCAGCGCGCACCGCCGTTGGCCGAGGCGCTCGGTGATTCCATGCAAAACACCCCAAGCCGACACAAAAAACCCCCCCGCCACAGGCCTAGGACTAGTCCTAGCTTCCAGACACCACCACCCCCTCCATGACTGACGACATCTTCCCACCACCACCACCGCCTCCAACTCAAAACCTCACACCTCGACACGCTTCCCCCCCCCTCCCCCCCTCTCCCCC
>PKSG01000079.1:0-42258 GCA_002916505.1 Tolypocladium paradoxum | reverse complement strand
AGCACCCGCAGCCCCAGCGCACCTGGGGCGGCTTCGATGGCCAGGCCGGCGGGTGGTCGGGCGCCGGGGCCGGGGCCGCGCCGTCCTCGAACATGCCCGGCGCGTATCCGGCCGCCGGGGTCAGCGAGTTCGACACCAGCCTCGGCCTGAGGCTCGACTACGAGGCCTGCTTGGCGTATCTGGCCCTCCCGCCGCTCGGTGCCATCGTCCTCTTGATCCTGGAGCGCAACAGCGACTACGTCCGGTAAGGCCACACTCACACCAAAAGACAGAATGGCATCCGTCTTGCACATACAGGACCTCACGAGCACTTTGGCGCTGACAAGCTCCGTGTTCCTAGATTCCACGCATGGCAGTCCGCCTTGCTCTTCACGGCCATTATGGTCTTTCACCTCATCTTCTCCTGGTCCCCCTTCCTCAGCTGGGTCTTCTTCATCGGGGACATTGCGCTCATTGCGTTCCTCGCCCTGAGAGCATACAGGGATGCCGAAATACTCGACAGGTATGATCCCCCTTCTCTTCCTTATAACAACGCCCAAACCCGCATCTAACGTCGTCCGCCCTGTCACGTAGATTCGAGGTGCCTTTCTTCGGCAGGATAGCCAGCCGCATACTGGACGATGAGTAGGAACCGGCCACGGCACGGGTGTGACTAGAAGCGCGTTTCTTTGTCTTGCTGGCATGTCTATTTTCCTGCTTCTCACTACTACCCGGCGACTCTTGAAGCATATAGATATACCCCCTGTCCCCTAGCAAATCGCTTCCCGACGCAGGAGAAGCATGTGCGTAATGAATACTGCATTAGCAGATGGTTTCACGAAACGGCACAAATAGTTACATCGCAGCTGGCTTGGCGCAACCTCATCCTCGCCTTGCCTTGTGACGCTGCTGGATCCTGTATGGTGCAGTGCTATAAAAGCCAGACCTTGACCTCGAACAAAGAAGTGGTCTTGGACCAAGTGATGGTTGATGCTGATAACGCCGTGTCTGCCATGTTCAGTCACTCCCTTTGCGTATGCCCTCGCTTCCGCCCTCGTGCACGGCGCCGTGCCGCAGAGCGCCTCTACTCGGAAGCCAAGTTGCTCGCAGCTCTGCGGGCTGAGCGCCGCCCTCTCCCTCTCGGCCCTCTCGGCCCTGTCACACCCAACGTCCCACCGAGGCTGCCATGTCCTATCTCGACAGCACGGCCTTGACATCACCCTTAATTGTAGGCTTTGGCTCAAGCACCACCTCCGCCGTCTTGCCTCCCGCTACGCCGTGGTCTAGCCACCTCGCCAGCAGATCGTTGCTTTCCTTGGGCTTCACAGAGTCGTCTCGTGTTCCGACTGTTACATGAGCAACGCGGTTCACGCACTCCCATTTCCCCTCCGCGTCGATGAGGCGGACCACGATGGCCATGATGCGATCATCAAAGACAACCTAAGCAAAAGACCCCGTTAGCATGCAAAGTATACCAGGGCACAATTAGTGCATACCCGTTCGAGCATCAAGTCGCAGTCGCCGAGCTTTTTGTCGGCCCCTCCCGCTGCTTCATGAAGACTTGTATATCTTTGCCACAGCTCGGGGTGCTCTCTCGACGTCGCGCGATGCATGAGCGTAACGTGGAATTTGGGCTGCACCCTGCGAGTCTGTTTTAGCTGCAGATAAAGGCGACACATCTGGGGATCGGATCCTCGGAAGGCCTGCTCAAGCACGGTGTTGATTGCACTGCTGGGAACTTCCACAGACATGTACTCGAGGGGCCGTTTCTTTTTTATTGGGGCCTCTTGTTGCTGCTGCACCTTCTTGCCGTTTCTGTTCGTTCGATCAGGGATGCTGTGCTTGAAGTCTGGCTTGTACCCAATAGCCGCTTCCATTGCGGCATCGAGTTGCTCCGAAGATGGAGTCTCCTTGACCAGGTTGGGGAAGTACCGGTGTAGTTGCGTAACGACCGTTTCCAGGTTTGTGCGGCTGTCCGTGGCCGGATCCAGGTCTATCACGACGTCGAAGCCATCGTCCGGAGCATGGGGGCTGCAAGGCTCGAACCTGTCAATGAACCCCTCCATGACACCGATGAATTTGTTTATGTCCGTTGCAGCGTGAACCGTCTGGTGATTGTCACCGCGCGCCATGACCCTCTCCCGGGTGACTCGCCGAATCTCGTCTATGGAGCCCTCGTCGTGGCGGTAGTAGAGGCATACGAGCTTGGCCGTGGCATTTTCGAGTCTCAGATCGGTGATGATTTGTCTCCTCTCGTATCTCTGCGCATTGTTTCGGTCCGCGAATACCACCGGATGCTGCTTCAGCTCATCTAGAATGGCCTTTGCGAATCTGGGCGGACGCCCCCTGCCAGAAATGTTATCGTTCTGGATGTGCCCCCATCCGAAGAGATGCGTCAATGCCAGGGCAACGGTGGTTTTCCCGCAGCCGATGGTCGCAATTGGACACAGGATGACATCTCCAGTGACCTCGGTCATGACGACGGGGTCCGACTCGTCCATGTTGGCGGCGTCGGCGCCGTTGAGATTCTTGAACTCGAGGAAGTCGTCACGCAGCGCGATGATGCCGTGGTTCTGGTTATACAGTTTGCCAAGCTTGGGATCGACAGCCAGGCGCTTGCGGGCGTACAGGAGGTATTCCTCGGTAATTCGGACGTGCTTCTTGAACTTGGGCTGCTTGCCGGAGATGAGGGCCTTTGTGCACTCTCGCCATTGGCGATACATGAGGTACGGCTCTTCGAACTTGAACTTGAAGAACCAGTCTTGGTAAGGCCGCGTGGCTGGGTCGGTGCTCATCTTGCAGCGGATGACGAAGCCCTCGACGTCGCGGCCGTCATGAGCCCCCGTCTGAGCCGCCTCCTCCAGGAAAGCCCTGACCTCGTGCACATCATTCATGACAATCAGCCCCGTCTTGCGGAACCCCCACTGGTCGGCAAACTCCTGGACGGCCGAGCTCGGGTACGTGGCGAACTCGGGCAGATTGAGGTTCACGCCGTGGAGGTACAGGCCGGCCTTGTCTGGGCCATAGGCCAGGATGTGCTCCTCAAAGGAGTCGTCGCAGAGCTCGGCGACGGCGGTGGCATTGCGCTGGCGAAGCTCGCGGGCGAGGTCCGCCTTGGTCTTGCCGATGGCGGCGAGCTGCTGCTCTAGGCGGGACTCTCCAGCGCTGGCATGGCTAAGCTGGACGTCGTCGCGGTCGCCGGTGGAGTGCTTGCTGCAGACGAGCAGAGTCTCGTCCTCGAGGCCGGCGACAAAGATAATGCACCCATTCTCCTTGAGGGTCAGCTCGTAGGGCGGGCGGGTCTTGGCAACGACATTGTCCCACTTGGTCTCGTTGACCTCGCCGACGTTGAAGAACTTGTCGTAGCCTCTGACGCAGATCTCGGGGTCCTTGCGGCGCGTCTTGGTGGTGAAGAGGCCGCGTGCATAGGTGGGCAGGTCGGGCCGCTTGTAGTCCCAGTCCTGAAGTCTCCAGGAGTCAACCTGGAGGCCGTCCGGGGACGCCTTGACGCCAAAGGTCGTCTTCTTGACGGAGAAGGCACCGCGCCGCTTCTCCTTGCGGGCCAGTTCGAGGGCAGCCAGGACACGGCCGACCTCATGGGCGTCCTGTGGGACGTAGGGGGCCGCCATGTTTCGCGTGGCGATTTTCTGCGAGGAGCCGAGGACCAGGGTTCAGGCGCGCCTCCGAGGAGTATACGAGCACGTCCAGCGGCGCCGAGATTCTGTTGTGATGTGATGTGATGTGTTGTGATGTGGTGTGTGTGGTTGTGTTGTATTTGTGTCGCGTTGTGAGTAATACCTAGCTAAGTACCTGGGCTGACAGACTTCAGAACTTAGAAGGCACACACAGGCCGCCGCTAGTGGGTCTTTGGTGCACAGAGAGTTAAAGACTCATCCATCAACCCTCCCCACTCGCTGTCAGGCAGCTTTCTTCCTTGACAACATGAAAGCCTTTGATGGCCCTGGGCAAGACCCCTGCTAGTGCAGCCGTCAACAATGGCCGATTCCCAACTCGCCAGGATCACCGGCGTTCAACCAATACGAGGAATACAACGGTGAGGAGACAGTCGGGAACATGAGGTGGTGGTGCCCCGCACTACCTAGGTAGGTAGCCCTAGGTACCGCACCTAGTTATACTAGTCACGGCGCCCTGGAGGCGCATTGGTTGGAGGGTTCGCGTCTATGGAACTCGACAATTTTGCTCCCCTCATTCTCTCTTCTCCATTCGCGTGCAGAGCCTGGCGTCTATTCCGCGTCTGACGTGCCTGGTTGTTGCGTCCAGCATCCCATCGCCCCTTGGCGAGTACTTGTAGTACTCCAAGGCAGTCATCTAGACTCGTTTCGCCCACGGATTCGCTCCCGACTCGCGCTCTCGGCCGTCCGATGGCTCAAAAACAGAACCCGTTCCTCCTCGCCGCCGACAACAGCCCGTCGCTGCTGCCTCTCCTTCGCGAGAACCCAGCGCTGGCATCAGCCCAGGACGAGCACGGCTACTCCCTCATCCATGCTGCCGCCAGCTACAACCACCTCGACCTACTGCGCGCCCTCGTACGCGAGTTCCACGTCGACGTCAATCTCAAGGATGAAGACGACGAGACGTCCCTCTTCGTTGTAGAGACACTGGAAGCAGCCAAGGCCCTCGTCGAGGAGCTGGCCGTCGACGCCCAACACCGCAGCTCCGAAGGGTTGACGGCGAGGGAAAAGATTGAGGCCGAAGGTGACTTTCCCGCCGTCGCCGCATATCTCGCGGCCGTCGAGCGCAACAACGCCGACGACAGTGTCGAATCTGTAGCCGCCGCCGCCATTCCCGACGTCATAAATCCTCCGCCAGAGGGCATGAAACTTACGGTTGGCACCATGGATCAGGCAGAGCACGTCCCCAGCCAAGTCGACCCCGAGTTCCGCCGGCGCATCGAAGAGCTCGCCCAGCGAGACGACTTCGACACACCTACCGGGCAGGCGGACCTGCGCAAGTTGGTTGAAGATGCCATCATGGACCAAGGTCTCAGTGGCGAGCGAAACGTTCGTTCTAAGCGTGCTTGAGTCCTTCTTAATCCAAGCTCCTTGTCTCCCACATGAGATATTCACCTGCCACCCCGGACGGACGAAGCAGCGTCAGGTCGTTACTGTTCCCAGGAACAGTCCTCGAGAAGCCTGTGGCGCTTATCGAAAACCATTGCTGCGGTGGGCATGCAGTGAGGACATCCGTGACCAGATCACGCAGCCAGCTTGCGGCGATGCAGCCTTGCCAACTCAGCATGCAAACCTGAGCGTGGCCGCCGGATTCGCTGGAAGGTGCTGTGTACCGTGACAGATATGGGTCAATTGTGTCGCTGGCTGCTACCCGTGGGCTTTGCAGCCGGATGAGAGACAACCACTCGTACAACTCTGTGGCTGTTTCCTCCAGAGCAGGGCGGTCCCCGTTGGACAGAATCGAAGATGGCATAGCCAGCATGACCTGCGCGACCTCCTTGTTCTGCAACTGAGTCGGTTCCGCGGTGTACTTGACTGGCTTATGTTTCTCCAGAGGATCGGGACTAGGGGCTATTGGGATCTACAGTCAGTATCGGGCGCACTGATGGCGAGGCCGTCAGGGACAATGTGACTTACTTGCGGTATGGGCATTGCAGAAGATCCACTCCAATGGCTTGTCGAGGACGGTTTCACAGGCACGTAGAAGCCTGCCGAATCCCCTCTTGCCGTGCACCATCGAGGGGCTTGTGAGATCGTATGATACCACTGAACTGGGGCGTCAGCAAAGAAACGGGGACGGACAGGGCTTTTCAACAAGGAATATATGAATCTTACCCCATCTGGGTTTGATTCCACGGTTGCCTTTGGCACCAGATGGCTTACCCGCAAGCCCTGCGCGCTCGAAGGTCTCCTTGTCGAGATACATGTTTAATGTGCCTGCATACGCGGTCAGTGCCTGGCAAAAGGTGCTATGGTGATCCCGTCCTACCCTTGTGCAGCGTAAATGTGTTGTCGGTGGTTTCTCTGCCCTCTGACAGCATCAATATGTCTCCTGCGATTCCAATTTAGTAGCGCACCGTCGGTTTGAGCAACGCACGGGGATGTGATTTCGTACCATTCTTGATATACTCGCTAAAGAAGTCGCCTTCCAGCACCTGGCCCAGCGTCATGGTGACTCGGGCGTAGCAAGGCTGCTGGCGTTGTTCCACAAGCTTCTGGTGGAGGACAGCATGGCACTCTTGAGGGACGATCAGGTCGACCTTGAACACGGTTAGCCAAATCAAAGGTGATATAGTGGATGCAGGCACACGGGGTACCTTATGGATGAAATCTCGGGCGGCAACGGTCGTCCACGGCTTGCTCCTTTGAGGCGGTTGCTTGGGGTCAACGTGGCCCATGGTGCCGTACGTGACGAAGCATGTCGACGACTGATAGATGGATGAGGAAGGCTGCGGGAACATGATTGAGACTTTTCGGAAAAAGCAACAGTCCCAAACCGTCGTTAGGAACAAGTGTATCTGAGATTCGGCGGGCGCGGGAATGTGAGGCGATGGAATGCGTGGTTGGGTTCGTGACGCCAGGCGGCGTCGGGTTCGCGAGGGGAAAGAAATGAGCAAGCTTGACGATTGCTCTTGTAGCAAGGTGAAGCCCAGTCGGAAACTGAGGAATTCATGCAAAGCGCAAGGCGCAGATTTGTGGCTCAATTCACGAGAGGGTTGAAGGTGACAAACCTGATGTTTGTCAGCGAGTTTTTCGACTCAAAGTAGCCCACGCAAGTGCGCAGTGCTCTCTGCTCTTCCACGACCAAGTGAGTCCCCGACCAAGCAAACAGAACGCCCAGCTCGCCTCTGAGATAGTATGAGCCGACACATTCCTTAACCAGCAATCCATTTCCAAGAGCCCCCTCGACCGAATGGAGCCGCCTCACCAGCCGCGAGCATTATCAACGACACGATCCTTGCTGCATCCTGCCTAAATACCACATACACATGCCTCATCTCAGGCCCACACTCACTCTCACACAACAAAGTCCCTTTTCGCAATGGACTTCCTCATCAAGTTTGCGCAGACGCACGAGTCTTTCCGCCTGGCTGAGATTGAGGCCCTGGCAGCCGTCGAGGGCGTCGACCTGACAGTCATCGACTACAGTGATCAAGTGCGTTTATTCCCACACTGGTTGCCCTTTCACCCGACATCTAACGTCGATACAGTCACCCCTGTGCTTTGTTCGACTTCCATCTGCCGAGGCAGCTCGGAAACTGGTTAGACGGTCGGTACTGGCCCAGTCCGTCCACGAGCTCTGGGGCACTGGCACGACCCTCGATGAGCTCCATGACTCCGTCAAGGAGCGCACATGCCACCTGTGGCCAGCGTACAAGGAGGCCTCGTTCAAATTCGGCATCGACTCATACCAGGGCGCGCGCTCAAACGGCCAGAGACTGTCCATCATCAACTCGTTTCAATATCTGCCGTTTGAAGGTCCCATCCGCATGTCCAATCCGGACCACGTCTTCACCGTCTTCGAGCTGTGGCCCTACGACAGCGTGCCTCTCGGGATAGAGAACCCGGACTCTTTACACTTTGGTCGTTTCATAGCAGGCTCATCGCGCGACGTCATTCTCAAGTTCGACCTGAAGAAGCGAGGATACATCTCCACGACCAGCATGGACTCGGAGCTGTCCCTGGTCACGGCCAACATCGCACTCGCCGCGCCCGGCAAGCTCTTCTACGATCCTTTCGTCGGTACCGGTTCCTTCCCCATAGCCTGTGCGCACTTCGGCGCCATGGGCTGGGGGAGCGACATTGACGGTCGGAGCATGCGCGGCGAAGGCGGCCGCAAGAGCCTACCAGGGAACTTTGAGCAGTACGGCTTGGGCGCCTGCCTGGGAGATGTATTCGCGGCAGACTTGACACACACGCCTATCCGGAGAGATGGGAGGATATGGGATGGGATCGTGTGCGACCCGCCTTATGGTGTGCGAGAGGGCCTGCGGGTGCTTGGTGTCAGAGACCCCGAGAAGACTCCATGGCTTATCGAACAGGGGATAAAGAACGCCTCGTACGTATAAGAGCCATGCCCCCCATTGCTTCCCCGTACTCCAGCCAAGTTCTGCGCAGCTGGCTGAGTCTGACATGCTTTAGATCTCCCGATTTCGTACCACCAAAGAAGCCCTACAGCTTCCTGGCGATGCTCGACGACATCCTCGTCTTTGCGGCCGAGACGTTGGTTGACAACGGCAGGCTGTCCTTTTGGATGCCCACTGCCAATGACGAGGAGCAGGAAATCCCCGTGCCCGCCCACCCATGCCTCGAGCTGGTGGTAGTCTGTGTCCAGGTGTTTAACAAATGTAAGGACCCCATCCTTGGACCGATCTCCTGATATGCAATCATGTCATCCCCAGGTTTCCTGCAGGCAATGTCTACCCGTACAACATTGCTTGCTAACTATTTGCACTCAGGGTCGAGACGACTCATCACATACCGACGCCTTCCAGACGACAGAGTCTCGCAGTCTGCGCTCACGGCCTACGAGGCACAGACGGACGTCTCAACTCTGGGCACGACAGCAGACGAGCTGAACCCATTCCGTCGCGGCTACTTTAGAAAGTTCGAGGCAGAGGGGTAGCGTTGAAGACGGGTAGCATTGAAATTTGGCCCAACCGCTATCCTGCCTTCCATTGCAGACGACGCTGGGTGTCGTGGCCCCAGCAAACACCCGCTCAATAATGATAAATGCCCTGTCTCAAGTCGACCCACTGTCGACCCAGACGCACCAATCCCATCTGATCCTATCTATGTTCTGTCCCGTTGCGTAAGATGTCGTCATGAGTAAAGCGTGAGGTCGCTTTCCCCTCGGCTAGATCTTGCCCTAGCCTGGCGTTCCCAAAGTCCACATTCATATGCCATCCCAATCACATTCTTCCCGTCGCTAAATCAAGGTATCAACCGCCCCTGGTCAAAGCAAAACCGTTACCGAAACTCCGTCGCGCTGAAACATCCCCGATTCGGGACATGCTTCAACTCCAACTGCTGGAACCTGGTTGCCATTGTCAGCTTGGCCGGCGAACGAGACGGAACGTGTGGAGCTTACTTCTCGCTCTTGGAATGGAAGTAGATCCCATTGACCTCTCCCTTGAGCTGGTTGAAGCAAATGTAATAAAAGCCCTCGAAGCTAGCCCCCGTGATGGTTCGCACGCGGTGGTCGGGCACCAAGAAGTGCTCCTTCCATCGCATAAAGATGTTTTCTCTCTGGGCGACGTCTTGTATCGCGACTGGGCCCTTACGAACATGCTTCTGGAAGGGCCGGAATGCGCTGAATTTGCCCCAGTGGTTCATATCCGTCTTGACACTGGCCCCCCAGTCTTCGTGCTGGGTGATGAACCCGTACTTGGACCCGATGATTTCGCCCTCAAAGTACGTCGTGAGCGTCGGATGGTCCTCGGTAAGCCCTGCCAGCGACGCCAAAGTCAGTGCTTGCGCACGGGGAACGACGAGATGGTTGACGTGGGAGAGGTTACAAACCTTGAATGCGCAAATAGCCGCACAGGAACGATTCGCGCATGTCAACATGCTTTATCTCCACTTGGACATCGTACACCTGCCTCTCGGATTGCTGTGTCCCGTGGAACCTGCTGCCGGGGCGCAAATACGAAGATGGCGAAATCGGAATGGTCTGGCACGTTTCAGCTTGTCAAACGACATTCTCGTTCCCACAGGGGTGTAGCATTGCTGGCTTGTGCTCACCCGCATAGTAGAGTAGTCTGATCCCATGGACTGGGAGCAAGATGGATCGGCCTCATCATCGTCCATGGCCAGGTCTTGGGAGTCGAAGTCCCGACTGAGCAAAGAAGTCGAGTGCCCACCAGGCGACTGCCGCGACGCAGCGGGAGCTATTTGGCTTACTGGCCCATCGGGCCCCGACTCCTGGCTCTTGGCGATGTGGCTGTCTGGTCCGCTCGGTGCTGGGGATGTGACTCCCGTGGCACTGGACTGCGGGCCGGGAGAGACGGTGGTGGCCCGCGACGATGGCTCGACAGACGTCTGGCCATCGAGCACAAGAGACTCGGGGCTAGAATGTTGGTCGTCGCGACTGGCCTGAGACTCGAAAGGCGCCGGCGATGGGCCATCTAGCGATGACTCGGGCCGCAGTTGGATGCCATCGGGCTCGGGGCGTGTGGCGACATGGGCCTGGCGTGCCGGGCGGGGAGAATGCTGCACATCGTCGGGGCATGTCGAGAAGGCATAGGGAGGAGGCGAGGAGGGATCGGGCGGCTGGTTGGAAGACGGAGTCGGCATTGTCGTCGTCGTCGGCGGCCGAGGCGGTGGTGGTCGAGTGAGGCGATGTCAAAGTCGTACTACGCGGATGGATCGAGGGTCACCGGGGGGGTAGATGGTGACTGGTACACCGACGGCGAACGGGTTACGCGATGACTGCGGTGGGCAACAGCGGACACAATGAGGGTTTGCGTTGATGGCTGCCACCTGCAGAGGCGCCGCCAGGCGTGCACACGCGCCGCGGCTGGGCGAGGGACGAAAGGACGAAGTGACGAAGGGATCACCAGTTGGTGCGGTCGACAGGCGGCAATAGCATGGGCGCTCGTCGGTCACGCCGAGCAGCGCATGGCCAGACAGCGGGCGTTGGCTTCTTCAAGCACAGATGCTCGAGTTGCACGACGGAACGGGCCGACGAGCAGATGAGAGGAGGAGGGAAAATGGAAGCAGGAGAAGTGCCTGATGGAATTGAGGATGGGGGGTTTGAGGAGATGTCGACCCGTTGGAGGGCTGGCTGTAGGTTTGCAAACAACAGTGCAGCCTTGGACACCGTTGGTGCGGGTACGGAGTACCTGGGAGTGGTCAGTACCCACAGTGCGGATGCCGTTGGTACTGTACATGCATGTGCTGCACTGACGCTGTGAAGTGCCGCAACAGTCGTTGCCCGCACGGTACGGCGATGTACAGTCCCTGGCACAGCTGTGGCACTCGACAGAACAGACAATGCCGGGCAACGTCCGCAATAGAGAGCCCTGGAGCAGCCGTGCACCTACCTTATTCACCGCACTGAGACTGTGGATGCATCAGCGGCAAAAATACTCTCGCTCACTTGGGCTTGCACCTTGCTGCCTTACCCTATCTCGAGGTACCTGGTACTCTCTCGTGGTCGGTGGCGGGTCCCGCCCGAGCTCAAGTCAGGGCCAAGCTTGAAGCGAGCAGTGAACTGGCCCACATCCGGTCCCCGCAGTATCCCGCGAGTACCTCCCCAGCTCCAGCTCCAGTCATGAGATGGCAGCGAGTCAAGCCCTGGTACTTTGTACCACCCTTGTATCGTACTTGTTCACCCAATACGATTGGGCTCAAGAGCAGACTGCTTGAGGCGCTCGTGATGGCCACTTCTCAAACATCCAAGTCAATTCCATCCAGGAGCGCACATGGCTTGAGGCTATCCTATCACTTCTCATTCTCGGCGGCTATGATGCGTGAGTGCCAGAGATACGTGCCACGGCACTGGTGACATGCATCGCATTTTCAAGGTTCCGTCCACCGCCTCTGTGGTGCGGTGGTTGTCCACGTATGTGAATAAATGCGGCCATGGGCCTGGTATCTATCATTTCGACTCTCTCACGTAGGCAGGGCGCGCCGTTCCCGTTCTAGGCCCCATCCCTGCTCTATGCACATGAACCAAAGAGCATAGCCGTTTCCAACGCCGTCAAGGAACCCTCGTCATTTCTTCCATGTCGTAGCAGCGTCCATCAACCTGATGCTCCCCCAATCGCCAATGTAATAGCGATGACAGCTAACCGTCCCAATTGCACGCCATCCCGTCGTGTTCCCGCTAGTTTCTAGCCGAACAGAGGACTGCTGCAACGTGCGTCTTAAATGGGCTTAATCTTGAAGTGAAGCGCAATCAGGCTGAAAACCAGAGCCTTGAGATCTTGGACGAGGTAGTAAAACACTCGCAGGCCTTCGGGGTCGGCGGATTCCGTGACGTCAACAAGAGACCCGATCTTGGCCGTCTATCCAGTAGTCAGCACGAGTTCCAACGGGAGGAGCGCACGTCTGCACAAACCTCGAACGAGATGTGGTCATTGCCCACTCGTATTTCGAGCTCTTGGCGGCCGTCCTTGTTCTTTTGCGGCCATTTGGAATCGTCTTCCCTGTTGTGCTGTCAGAATCGGGCCTTGCCACCTCCACGTCTGCGGCTCGGCCTACTTGATGATCTCGCTCGTTTTGATAATGCGCTTGATTTCGTCGACAATCACCGAACTGACGCACACTGTTTCGCCGTCGTCAGCCAGCCAGACAGCCCCGTCTAGTCTTGCGCGTTCCAAGCGTCCTTACTCTCTTTCCGGATAAGACTGTCGTTGCGGTAGTTGGAATTGTTGGCGTATCGCGCCACAGCGCTGCGTCCATCGCCCACAACTCGAAAATCAAACTCTGAGGCGCGGCAAGGTCAGAAAAGGGGGGCGTCGATGGGATCGGTAGCTCGAGGGGCTGGGGGTCATACCCAGGAACTCGTGGCCAAAGCGGCCCATGTGTCCCGAGCTGCGGTCCTTGTGTGAGCATGGCGACAGGGGAGGAGAGCAGAGCCATGGCCCGCAGAGCTGCAACTCACTAGTATCGGAGGTAGAACGGCTCGTTTGAGGCGGCCATGGCGACTCGGGGAGCTTTCGTCCAACTCATAAAGTGACCTGCGCCGTTGCTGCACGAGGCTGAGATTCTGCAGCCAGCAAGTCTGGTAACGAATCTGATCCATCGCGGGGCACGACATAGGCTGCCTTAGCTAAGCAAGGCGGTGGAGCCGTCGGCGGGGCACAGAGGAGAGGAGCGGCGCCTTCACGTGACACATCAGGCCGCTCAGGTGCCACCTGTTCTAGCGATGCATTCCCCCAGGGCCAGATCATCTCAGAAAGCTGAACGCTGTCCAACGATAACTGGCCAGAACAACCACCCGACGACTTGGGCCCTGGAACCCCCGCTGCGACAACCCCGACGCGACGGATGGAACTGTCCTGCCTTCCAATCTCTCGTCTCTCGTGTGGCCCTCTGCAGCTTCCGCTGTGTTCGAACCCCTGAACCTACCTACCAACAGGCGCTCTCGCTACCCCTCGGACACCGGCTCGACGCATTCACACCGATCAATCCCCCTTCCGACTCGCTCCCAGACTCAAAACCAGAGGCAGCGCTGCGATAGCCACCCGTCGCCATGTCTGGCTTCCTCGAGAATGCCTACAGCCTGGTCCACCAGGACAATGCGGCCGACGTGCCCAGCTCCTCCGACCTGCGCAACCAGCTGGAGAAGGGCAGCGACGAGACTAAGGTAGAGACTATGAAGCGTATCTTGACGATTATGCTCAATGGCGACCCGATGCCCACCCTGTTGATGCACATAATCCGATTCGTCATGCCCTCCAAGCACAAGGCCCTCAAGAAGCTCCTCTACTTCTACTACGAGATCTGTCCCAAGCTTGACTCGACCGGCAAGCTGAAGCAGGAGATGATCTTGGTTTGGTAGGCCCGCCTGTGCGGAATGGTCGCTGCTCGAGGGTAACCGTGGCTAACCATTGTCCTCCTCTTTAGCAATGGCATCCGGAACGATCTCCAACACCCCAACGAGTACATCCGCGGCAACACCTTGCGCTTCCTGTGCAAGCTGCGCGAGCCAGAGCTGATCGAGCCCCTCCTCTCCTCTGCACGATCCTGCCTCGAGCACCGACACGCCTACGTCCGAAAGAATGCCGTCTTCGCCGTGTCCTCAATCTACTCTCACTCGCCGTCTCTCATCCCTGATGCCTCGGAGCTCATCTCCACCTTTCTCGGCGGAGAGACGGATGCTACGTGTAAGAGAAATGCCTTCACAGCGTTGGCCAGCATCAACCATGACGCCGCACTCTTATACCTGAGCTCCGTGTTCGATGGCATACCCAACGCCGAAGAGCTGCTGCAGCTTGTGGAGCTCGAGTTCATCCGCAAGGATGCGGTCCAAAATTCGCAGAACAAGGTAGGCGCATCATCCGCCTCGGGTCTGGCTGCCTGGAAACTAACGGCACAAGGCCCGGTACTTGAGATTAATCTTCGACTTGCTGGAAGCCGGAGCTTCGACCGTCGTCTACGAAGCCGCTTCCTCCCTGACCGGCCTGACCAACAACCCAGTGGCCGTCAAGGCGGCCGCTGCCAAGTTCATCGAGCTGAGCATCAAAGAAGCAGACAACAATGTCAAGCTTATCGTGCTTGACCGAGTTGACCAGCTGCGCAAGAAGAACGAGGGTATCTTGGATGACCTGACAATGGAAATCCTCCGGGTCCTGTCCAGCACGGACATTGACGTGCGCAAGAAGGCGCTCGGCATTGCCCTGGATATGGTTTCGAGCAAGAATGTCGAGGAGGTTGTGCTCCTCCTCAAGAAGGAGCTCTCCAAGACCGTGGACCAGGAGTATGAGAAGAATGCCGAATATCGATCCCTTCTCATCCACTCCATACACCAATGCGCCATCAAGTTCTCTGAGGTTGCTGCAAGCGTGGTCGAGCTTCTCATGGACTTCATCGCAGACTTTAACAACGCATCTGCAGTGGACGTTATTAACTTTGTCAAGGAGGTCGTGGAGAAGTTCCCCGCCCTCCGAAAAACCATTGTTCAGCGCCTAGTTTCGACTCTCAGCGAGGTTCGCGCCGGCAAGGTCTACCGGGGAATAATGTGGATCATCGGCGAATACTCGTTGGAAGAGAAGGACATTCGGGACGCGTGGAAGCGGATACGCGCCAGTCTGGGCGAGATCCCCATCCTCGCCTCAGAGCAGCGGCTACTAGAGGATCAGGACGGCGACGAGAAGGTGGACGACCAGGTCAATGGCCACTCGAAGCCGTCGGCACCGAGCGGCTCCCGAAAAGTGCTCGCAGATGGCACTTATGCGACAGAGACGGCGCTTACTAGCCAGTCGTCCGCGGCCGCGAGACTAGAAGCCGTCAAGGCTGCCCAGAAGCCGCCGCTGCGACAGTTGATCCTCGACGGGGACTACTACCTGGCTGCAGTCCTCTCGGCGACACTGGTGAAGCTGGTTATGCGACATTCAGAGATTTCTGCGGACAAGGCGCGGACCAACGCCCTGAGGGCCGAGGCCATGCTCATCATGATCTCTATACTCCGTGTCGGGCAGTCCCAATTCGTGAAGGCGCCGATTGATGAAGACTCGGTCGATCGCATCATGTCCTGCGTGCGATCGCTGGCTGAGTTCAAGGAGAAGAAGGAACTAGAGACGGTGTGGCTGGAAGATACCAGGAAGGCGTTCCGGGCCATGGTTCAGGTAGAGGAAAAGAAGCGGGCTGCCAAGGAGGCGTACGAGAAGGCAAAGACGGCCGTTCAGGTCGACGACGTCGTCCAGATCAGACAGCTGTCCAAGAAGAATGCCTCGGATGGCCTCAACGAGATTGAGCTGGACTTGGAGCGCGCAACCGGCGGCGAGTCGACGATGGAGGACCTGTCCTCCAAGCTCAACCGTGTGGTACAGTTGACGGGCTTCTCAGACCCCGTTTATGCTGAAGCGTACGTCAAGGTGCACCAGTTCGACATTGTCCTCGACGTGCTCCTGGTCAACCAGACGACGGAGACGCTGCAGAACTTGTCCGTCGAGTTTGCAACGCTCGGCGACTTGAAGGTTGTGGAGCGGCCGACCACCCAGAACCTGGGACCGCATGACTTCCACAATGTCCAGTGCACCATCAAGGTCTCATCAACAGACACGGGCGTCATCTTTGGCAACGTGGTCTACGACGGGGCCCACTCCACCGACACCAACGTTGTCATCCTGAATGACTTGCACGTGGATATCATGGACTACATCCAGCCGGCCACGTGCACGGAGACTCAGTTCCGCACCATGTGGACGGAGTTTGAGTGGGAGAACAAAGTCAACATCAACTCCAAGGCAAAGTCGCTTCGAGACTTCCTGGAGCAGCTCATGGCCTGCACGAACATGAACTGCCTCACCCCCGAGGCTAGTCTCAAGGGAGACTGCCAGTTCTTGAGCGCTAACCTGTATGCTCGCAGCGTTTTCGGTAAGATCCAGAGCCTACCCGTTCTGATGACGTGAAGATACAGCTGCTGACCATGGCACAGGCGAGGATGCGCTTGCCAACCTGAGTATCGAAAAGGAGGGAGAAGACGGGCCAATCACAGGATTCGTCCGGATCAGGAGCAGATCTCAGGGTCTGGCTCTGAGTCTGGGGTCACTGAAGGGCTTGAATAAGATTGGCTCGTCGGCCTAGAGGTCGTCTTGTCGGTGATTTCAATGACCAGCGCCAGGCTAGGTACGGCGTCGAGGTACGTCTCGGTGAATGCCATGCCATCCATGACTTGCGATACGAGTGAAGCGGAGTCGGGGGAGGGCGGAACTTGATACTAATGATCGTTTTTGCCAGTGGGGAAAAAAAGGGCTACCAGAGCTGACGGGGGTGAAGGTTTACATTGTGTGCGAGCCATACAGACGACAGCAATGGCCAGAATAGAGGGAGAAAGCAACGCAGTCACGAGAGGACAGGCCAATTATTAGACGACGTATTTGAGGCTACGGGTCCTCTTGATATTTCGCAGTGACGGCAATGCAAATGTGTACTTTGTGTTTGTACGTGAGGAGGTAGATTCCAGGATAGTGCCGGGGGTATTGTAAGAAGCAACTATTCGCTAAACAGAAGGTCCGCCTCCAAACTCCGCGAAAATGGTGACTTATGTACGTCACAGAATATTCGGCTACTATCCAGCCATGGCCGAAAAGACAATTGAAAACCGTGGGGGAATCAAACGCGATGCCAAGGCAAGGCAAGACAAGACAGGTAAAGACCACGGCATCTCGGTGACGGTCCAGACAAGAGGCGACTGCGGGCCGACGAGGCTATCGGTTAAATATGAGGGCGTTGACGACGTGGCCGGTCTGCCAGCCCTGGGCCTCGAGGGACGAGTTCTCTTTGAGCATCTTGCCCATGTAAGCCAGCCGGATCTTCTTGGTGGGAGGCAGCTGCGAGTGAGAAAGGTGTTAGTGAGTGTTGTGTCTGGCGGCGCCGAGCTAGATGGGCCTTTGCCCGGGGTAAAGAGGGGCGGTGAAGAAGTGAGATATCAGGGGCTCGACGTACAGCTGACCCCGACGCGATGCTCCTGACAACGCTCCGGACCGTGTCTGACTTGCCCACCGTGACGTCGATGTCACGGCCAGTCTCGCTGAGTCTCGCGCGAAGAGTAATCTGCTCCCGCAGGTCGACGACGGCCTTGCCCTTTTCCTCCCTCCGCCTCTCGGCGTCACTTGCGGCCAGCTCGTCGTCCTCTCCGACAGTGTCTTCGCCAGCTGTGGACAAGTCTACCTTGGTATCAACTTCGCCGTCCTCGGCCAGGTTGGTCGGATCGGCGACAACCCATTGGGGAAGCTGGTAGTAGTTTCCGAGGGCATCGTACACGCCGTTGGAGAGATCACCGGTGGGAAGAGATATTTCGGCAGCGGAGAGTATAGACTGGGAGGTGCCGAGGCCGTTGAGGCCATCATCGTTGGAGTCGTCAGCGGCGGGGTCCCACAGCACCTGCAGGGCAGCATGAATGGTCTGCCATATCTCGGAGCGGCCCGTGACTCTGGTGTCGAAGAAGTCTGCGCGCTCCGTGTCCAGCTCGCGGCGAGTCCATCGGCGATCCTTGGACGTCCACTGGTGGCGGCGCAGAGGCTTGTTGATGTGCTGGTCGAGCGGGCCGGGGTCTCGTCGTCGACGGCGGGGAGAGGCCTGCGCTGCAGCACGACTGCCGGCTTGAACGCCTTCAGGCAGGGTCAGAGGCGGTGGGTTGATGTGGCGCGCAGAGGCGTTGGGGGCGCCGCCTGGATATGGCGAGTTTGGGCCCGCGGATCGAGAGAAGCAGCAGCCCTGGATGGCGACGAAGACGAGGAGGTCAGCGCAGTTCGCGGATCAACGCAGCGGCGAACACAGAAGCAGAGGGGGAGAAGAACCAAAAGCTATGGGGGGCACAAGGTGGAATACCATGACGAGTAGGCGGTGGTGAGTCTCGCTCAGCCTGTCAGTGCAAGTTGCAAAGGCACTCGGAATGGACAGCCAAGAAGAGGTTGGCCAAAGCCATGCCAGCCAGCACTCCTTGGTGCTGGGGGGCCAGGAGGGAAAGCCTCAGAGGTGGGTGGCTCGCGGTCCAGCTCTCGCAGGCCACAGAGGTGGATGCAACGACGATGCAGCAGCAAAAGCAGCAGCGGCGGCTCTACCTTGCCGTCTACCCATGTACTCCGTACACCTCACGGATTGCGCCGTCTTTGGGTTGTTTGCGCCGCCGGCAAACACAGCGGAGGCGGGCGTTGCGACAATCCGAACAACTGCGGCTGGCGGAGGATGGCGATGACGACGAAGAAGAGGAAGAGGAGGAGGAGAAGGAGGAGGAAAGAGAGGGAGCGGGACGATGGCTTGGAGAGGCAGCGGGATGACGGAGAGGAGAAGAGGATTAGGTTAATGAAGCCTTCCAATATCGCGGTTGCTGCAAGCCGTCTAGCGCAACACCTCACTCAGGCTCCATGGATGGATGCTTGGAATCTTGTTGACGAACCACTCAGTGGTGTAGGCTGCTGAGCCGGACCCCGCCAGGTGGCAGGCGGTGGAGCCGCTGTATTTGCAGCCACTGAAGGTAAATTAGCCGCTTGCTTAGGTAGGTACCCTAGCGTCCCAGCTCTCAACAACCTAAAGCGTCCAGCGCCAAACAGTTTTGCGTTCGCGGACATGCTTTTCGATGCCCACCGAGCCGCGAGCACAGGCGCCGCCGCAAAAACGCAGACTCTGGGAGACTGGGCGGAGGCTGGGAGGACGGGAGGAGATCCTACCGGCGAGCTGCCCCACACCAACCACGCGCACACGCCGCATCGCGCAGCCAACCTCGCCCACTCTCCAATATCACCGGCAAGCTTGGCCTCACCACACTGGAAGCCAGCGGCAACGGATAGGACAAGGCAGGCCGAGGTAGGGAAACACCCACCTCACATACCGTCTCACACATCATCCTTGCTCTCTTCGCGTTCAGCGCGTTGTCAATCAAGGCTGATGATAGTTTCGTCATCAGTCGCTCCTCTGCGCTCACCATGGAAGACGCAATAAAGCGGCACTTTTTCCACCACGGCAGAGCGGTACGCTCACGCCCCTATTCCAGCCACCCAAGGACACGAGGCTAAACGCCGTCTCTCTGGGCTCAAAAGGGCTGACAAGTCATCGCCAGAGCGTTGCCGATGAACGCGACGACTGCCACTGGTGTCAGCTGCGCTCCTTTCCGACGCACCAAGCTGCCCCCGTCACCGTGGTCAACGAGGTCGACAGCGAGGTCATTCCTCCTGGCTTTCGCTTCATCAACGAAAACGTCCTCGGCGATGGCGTCGAGCCCGCTGAGCTGAGCTTTCGCAGCGGCTGCACCTGCGCCAACAACGCCGACTGCCAGTACACGGGATGCCTGTGTCTCGCCGACCTCGAAGACGACCATGACGACGACGACGACGACGATGTAGGCAACGTCAACGGCTTCGATGACGACGTGCAACCCAGGAAAGCCTACGCCTACCACACCCACGGCGTCAAGGCTGGTCTCCTGCGATCCAAGCTGCACAACTCAAAACTACCGCTCTACGAGTGCCACCAGGGCTGCTCCTGCACCCACGACTGCCCCAATCGAGTCGTCGAACGCGGCCGGACCGTCCCGATCCAGATCTTCCGGACCGAGGACCGAGGCTGGGGTATGCGTGCGCACCCTGCCGACTTTCTGCCCGCCAGCTGACGTGTTTGGAGGTGTTCGTACGCAGGAGGCGATCAAAAGGGGACAGTTCGTTGACCGGTATTTTGGCGAGGTCATCACGGCTGCCGAGGCCGATCGCCGTCGTGCCGCCTCGGCCATCTCTCAGCACAAGGATGTCTACCTCTTCGGCCTCGACAAGTTCACCGATCCGGCGTCGCTCGACCCGCGACTCCGCGGTCCGCCACTCGAGGTTGATGGCGAATTCATGTCCGGTCCATCGCGCTTTATCAACCACTCGTGCGACCCGAATCTCAGGATCTTCGCCCGCGTGGGTGACCACGCCGACAAGCACCTGCATGACCTGGCTCTCTTTGCGATCAAGGACATTCAAAAGGGCGAGGAACTAACATTCGACTACGTGGACGGTGTCTCTCTGGGGCCCGACGAGCGAGACGGAAATGTCGAAGACATGACGAGGTGCCTTTGTGGCAGCTCCAAGTGCAGGAAGTTTCTGTGGTGATCTTTCATGGCCCTTGGCGACGACAGTGCCTGTTCCCCCGTCGCCATAGCGAATTCTACGTGCTCACGTTGGGTACCCTTCTCTCCAGCTCTGGGGCCAGTTGCCAGGTTGGTGATAAACAACCCCTTTGCCGGTGTGAGTTCAGCGCTGACGTGCAGGCAAGCATCGTTCACCGGGCATCTTTGTTCTCCTCGCCTGACGGGGCTCGTATCTGTTCTGGACGTGTTCCTTCTTATTTCTTCCCCTGAAACAAAGAATACCGTGTCCAGGGGCCGAGACGTTGGGCTACGTTCGGTGTGGTTCATGGTCCATTGCCTCGCCGTTCGGCGCTGCCTATGGATGACCGTACTGGTTCACAGAGACGGCTAACCAAACTGCCCGAACTGTACAATGATGAAGCAGAACTTCTGCAGGTGTCTATGGGCGTGTTCACAAATCACACGGGCCCGTGTTTCTGCGAACACCTTTGAATACCCGACGCCTCGGCAAATGCCCGACAACTCTAACTCTGACACGGAAAGTGGTCCGTCTACGAAGATATGCGTACGGCCATCCAAGACACGCCAGGCGAGACGCCCGGATGTGGCGGAGAGATCAGAAGAACACAAGACCGCCAGGCTCAAGGATCACTGCGTCGTCGTGAACGAGACTGCGCTCGCCGTTTCGAAAGGCAGGTGGCGAGAGGGAGGCCAGACAGGGCGTGGAGGCAATGCGAGGACGTGTCCTGTGCATCACCTCGCTGCCGGTACGAGGATCCAAGTTCGGCTCTACGGGACAGGAGCAGAAACCGGGATGGGGTACCGGTGAGCGACATCTGGGCGAGCTTTGCCCGTGAAATCTGCCGCTACATCTGGCCAGAAGAGTGCCCCAGCATCCCGGGCCCCAAGCACAGGGCCGTCAGGTCCTTTGCCACATCACCGCAGGTCAGGTTCTCGTTTCTGCAGTTCAGAGAGTCCTGCGTTGCTCGGCAGCTAGACCCATCTGATAAAAAGATGAGGGAAGAGCTTGCCTCGCTTCTGCCGAAGCTCCGACGACACTTGTCAGCCGTTGGAGATGCCGACCGTCGGCCGCCGGCCATCCATCGATACCTCGGATCCGACGCAGGAGGGGAAGACAAAGCGCTCTCTCTGCGGGACCTTTGCATGCAGTTCCTCCTGCGGGTTGAGATGTGGCGGCGCTCGCAGCACGGGCGGTTCCGCGATTGGTCGTTTGGTGGATGGGACGAACCGGCCGAGTTCCTTGCGACACTGCTGCTCCAGCTCTGGGTGATGGACAGGGAGGAATGCTTCGACACGGAGGAGGGGATGGATGGGCAGCGGTGGGACGAGCTGTGGGATGAGTGGCTGGACGAAAATCCGCCCTTGTTGCGGGATCGCGAAGGCGCCAGAGAGGCACGACACGACGGCATCTCGACCAGGAAGGAGAGGCCCAATGAAGGCGGCCATATCACGGGTCTTGGGAGACTTGAGCCACCGTGGTGGCCGCCCAGGAAGCGTCTGGGAGACCGGGACCGCAGAGAGCTTGGTCTCCCCGAGCACTAGCCGCTGGTGGCATTGGGCGACAGTCTTGGCCAAGGGGAGAGGTCAGCAGCATGCAGCGAATCTGCAGCAGTGCCTGGTGGCATGAGGGTGGTGAGGTGGTCCCTACCTACTCATGTCAACGACCGAGTCGCGATGGAACCACGGTCATGCCACGGAGCAGCGAGAGTGACCATGGCCAGCGTCAGCATCGCCATGGCCATCGAGGTTGAGCGGCAATAACCCGTTGCCATGCACTCATTTCCGCATCCGCCTGCTCCCATCCCGTGCCAGTCCGAGGTTGCATGATGCTTGTGGTGCAAAGAGCCGGGACCAGCCGAGCGAGGATCGGATTGGCGGGTTCGGCTCCCGCACAAACAAACGAACCAGCAGCCACCATCACACAGTCGCCTCCCCTGGGCTTGAGTGAGTAATTAGGCGCGGCTACTTGCCATGGTTGTATGGAGGTATTATTTCTTATTACCTGACAGGGTAGCCGAGTGCCCGTCAGGCCGCCATGTCGCCTGCTGCGTGCCCATCCTCTCCTCCGTCTCCAATCCCCTCGCTAGACTTGACTCCCTCGTCAGGTTGAGCGTTGCTCCTCGTCGCGCCTCCAAACGCCCGATCGGCTCTCTGCCCATTGGTGGCCCAATACGGTATTACTCCGACACCCGCTCCATCTCCAATCCTCGCCACATCCACAACCACCGACCGCGCAGCAGCGACAACGCAAGCACAAACCCAAAAATCGACGACTTCGGCCATGTACCGCGCGCCCAGGAGCTTCTCGACGTCGGCCAGAGTGCACCCGAGCTTCCTGCCCCGTCTGCACCACTCTCGCCGCATGCCGTTCCGCTGGTATGTTTAAACGTGCCGTGTAAGCCGACAAACGCCACGCCTACCCTATACCCATCATACCCACAGGACACGAAACTGATTCGGAAGCAAACAGGCTCAAGTCCCTCGCCGCCCTCTCCGTCGGGGGCTACGCCGTCAAGATGTACCTCGACCGCGCCAGCGCGCGACGCGCCGCCCAGGCCGAGCGTGACGACGATGAGCTGCGGCGGCGCAACAACGCCCTCATGGACGTCTACGGCGACCGCTCCAGCCTCGAGGAGCTCGAGCGGGCCGTCCAGCATTACGAGAAGCGCCGGTGATGTAGAGGCTCCGTGACTCGACTCTTGCGCGCACGTGGACGGGAGCGGACGACAGGGCAGGCAGGCATGAGCTGCCGAGAATGAGGACACAAAGACTACAAAAGACATGTCACGAGGACACGGGCTTCATGCAAGGGGCGTTTGATATTGGCATCACAAGGCGTTGGTTGCAAAGGGGGAAAAGCGGCATAATTATTGCTTCGGCGGGAACCCGGGCACGGCGTTTGTTGCCATCATCCATCTGCATTGCATTCTGGCTCCCCGTGTCACTACTTCATATTCATACTCGTTTCAGGTTGCAATGCACCCTGTCGTCGAGACGGGACCGAGATGCATTCACGTCAATTTGGCATCCAACGGCGGCGTCCGTGTTACGTATATAAGAGTGTACATATCATCTTGACATTGTACAGCGTTCCCGCCCGTCCGCTTCCGAGCCTCCTCGGCGAGTGAGTGAGCATCACTTCGCGTACTTGCAGTCACTCCATGCCCCCAAAACAACCCGACCCCTGCTCACACCAACTACAGGACAAGCTGCAGACCGACGGCCAGGGTCACGGCCGACCACCCAAGGAAGGCCGCAGCACGGGTCGAGGCGCCAGTTGCGGCCGGCGAGGCGTTGGGCATGACGCAGGCGGCCTCGACGGTGGGCGCCTTTTCGGCGTTGCCAGACGGTCCCCAGACGGTCAAGACGGCCATGGGCTGGCCGGCGGCGGTGGTGAAGGCCTTGGCGGTGGTGCCGTCGGCGCGGCGGAAGAAGGTCGAGTTGCCGCCAAAGGCCGAGGGGATGTCCTTGGCTGTCGGGGGAGCATAGACGTTAGCCGTGCTGGATATATGGCTGAGTCGGGCACGGAGAATAGGGCAGAGGGTAGAGGATGCGGGCGGGGGCTCACCAGACAGCGACAGCGACATGCTCGTCTGCTCCACGAGGTCCCGCAGGCACGCGGGCTTCGTCGAGTAGTCCGGGCACGAGCCGGTGGCGTAGTTGCTGAGCGCGTCCTTTTGCAGGTTCTTGAGGCACTCGACGGCGACGAGGCCGCTGCAGCTGTCGTTCTTGCCGCTGCCCCAGCTGGCGGCGCTCGCGGCGTTGACGTTGAAGGCGTAGACGCACAGGTGCCAGCTGTCGTCGACCTTGTCGAGCTTCTTGCCCTCGGGGGGCGCGATGGACATGACCGTGGCCGTCAGATTGCCCGGCATGTCGCTCTTGACGCCGATCTCGAGCTGCCAGCCCGGCTGCTCCGCGCCTGGGTAGCCCTTGGTGACGTCGAAGCCCGTGAACTTGGCGCTGCTGCTGTTGGTGGGCGAGTCCAGGACCTCGGCCCACGTCTTGCTCGACACGTCCTTGGCGTTGGCGCCCGTGAGGATGGCCGTCGTGTTGTTGTCGGCGGCGCTGGCGAGGGCGGCGAGGCCCAAGAGGGCGGCGGCTGCGGCAGTACGCATCTTGGCTGTGGTGGTGTTGACTGTTGGCTTTGACTGTGACCGAGGCTGTCGTGGAAGCTCAGTAGCTGGTTTGCGACGACGTTCCTGCGTGTTGGATCAGCAGCTGGATCGCGAAAGAGGGGGACGAGGAGCAGAGCATGCGACAGGGACCGTGTATTTGTATCAGAGGGCGGAGGTGAGGTGAATAACTTATCAGCGAGGGCCGACTTACACGATGGCAGCCTGTCCCGGGCCCGTCTGCCGTCCCAACCGACAACACCTGGCATGGGGGGAGGCCTGCCTGGGCTGCGCACGATCGCAGCGATTCGTGTCCGCAGTCCAAGCCCATCGCCGCTCGAGGCCCGTTTCAAACCTCGCCCGCGTCGCGCCTCGAGGGGCATGCCGACATGGGATGTGACCCGCGTCAGGAGCAAGGCTGGCGGAGGCTGTCAGCTGCGGCCAAGACACTCCCGTCCCCGACCGTCGTGCAACCAACGGACCAATGGACTCCTGCAGATGCTGCAGATGCCGGTGCTCAGCTTGGGCGGAAGGGCCCTAGGTTGCCTTGGCCTCCAGCTCGTCCGTCCACGAGAAGGTCCCGGCGCACAATTGGGTCCCGCGTTAGGCTGCCTGTACCTCTTCCATCAGATGCATCGACCGTCCACGGGGCTGACCATGGAGGAATCGCAAGGCCGGTCCCCGTAGCCTCACCTCCCCCTTCTGGCCCCCCTTCTCCGCTTCCGCTGGCACCTGGCCGGGACAGGGCTGTTGCCAAGCGCGCTGCCTCCTTTGCCCAAATTGCACTCTCGAGGCCGAGCCCAGTGACTGACAGCCGGTACTCGCAAGTCGCTGACGAGAGAAACGACGCCTCTTGTAGCACCATGTCGATAACGCCCCGAATGTCTGCCAGATGTTAGATTAGGGCCGTCAATGGGAAGCGTCACTCCTGTGGCAGGACGTGTCAGCGGCATCCTGGTCAAGGTGCCCATGGACAGACAGTAGGGGAGGCGGGGGATGCAGGGCTGCTCTGCACGGATGGCAAGGCAAGGCAGGAAAGCCATGAGATCAGACAGACGATGGCAACTCACTTGACGAGCCAGCAGGTACGATAGTCGGAGAGCAGCATCGACGGCGGCCGGTGCGTGTCGGCGGCGTGCGACGTCTTGGCCCCCTTGCGTGGCCCCGGCATGGCGAGGGGATCGTGTCGAGTATCGACGGGCGCGAACGACGACCTGGAGGGAGCGAAAATGCACCTGCGGGTTGGTGCGGGAGGGAAGAGAGAGAGCGCGGAGCGACGGGACGAGGCGACGAGCCTGAAGAGCTAGCCAGCGGCCACGGCTGGCGGGAGCCCGGGTCGGGAGTTGACAGTCAGTCGCCAGCTGCTGCATGGGAGGGTTCTTGTGTTCTCGCAGCTGCAAAGGCTCCCGTCTGCAGCAGAGGCCTTCTCGTTCGTGAAACTTGCTGCTCCTACCCTGGGTAGTTACAAAATGCCTGTCCACGGCTGTATTGTACATGGGTAATCATGTCTGCCCAAGCTCCCCCAGCGCCCGTGTGCACGTTGCTGCTATCATTCGTCTCAACACCGCGCGCGCTGCTTGCTCCCCTGCACCACCTCGCAGCGGCCGGCGTCAACGCGCCTTTGGCCTGCGGATAACCACCCTGGCCCGGTCCAGCTCCCATCCCACGCCGTCGTTGCGCTTCAGCTCGTCCCACGTCGACCCCGTCAGGCGCTCCAGGAACCCGACGTCGACGGACATGTATGTCTTGCCGATGCACTTGAGCGCGTGCCTCCGCATGTCCACCTCGGCCCACTCCATGATGCGCGCCCGGTGCCCGTCGACGCCCCTCTTGACGCGGTAGAACAGGACGCAGTTGTCGTGGACCAGCGCCGCCAGCACTGCGCCGACCTTGGCGTCTCGTAGGCCGTACAGCCGCCGCAGCGCAAAGGCGTCGGCGAGCTGGCGCCGGCGGCAGGCCGTGTCGAGGACCAGGTAGCTCGCCACCTCCTGCAGCTCGACCGAGGTGAGCGGATGCTGGCGGTGGATGGTCCGCAGGAGGTGCAGGATGGCCGGGTGGTACGACTCGGGCTGCTTGACGAGGATGGACAGCCGGATGCAGAAGAGGTAGGCCTGGGCGGCGAAGTCGTCGGCGCGCTGCGACGCCACGATGCCCTCTCTAAGCTTGCGAAGTGCCGCCATGATGCCCGAGAGCGCCTTGTTGCACTGGGGAGAGTCCACCGACGATGGCAGGCCGGCCGGGGCAGCGGGGGCCGAAGTGCGCGATGCCTCTCCTCCAATCTCGAGCGACGAGAAGCGCCGCAGCAGCTCGTCGCTCCGGCCCGCGTCGGAGCAAAACGTCATGTACCGCTCCACGATCTTGGTGTAGTACCGCTCCTGCGTCTTGAGGTCGAGCAGACTGTGCCATGCCCATCGCCGTTAACAAACAACACGGCGGCTCCCCATGGACCGGACGCATCCGCTCACCGGCTGTCTCCCTTGGAGGGCAGGCCCATGGTCTCGAGGGCATCCTGCTCCACGGGCCTGAGCCTCCCCCACGGGCCCGACGCGGCCCTCGCGCCTCTGCTCGGCATCGCTGCTCAAGAATCGGGGAGCATGCCGTCGAGGCAGACGAATTCAATGCTTGGACGCAGTCGGCGTGTTGTTTGGGAGACGTTGCGAGCGACCAAGAAAGAGCCCAGCCATGTGGTCAACACAGGCGTGCTGCCCCTCACGGCTCTATCTTATCAGCCGAGTCTGGCCATAAACACCACAGGTTACTACCAAGCTGTCCAGGTTCCTGCTTCACGACACCTCCACTGGTAGCTGATTCTGTCGCACTCGGATACAATGATATCACTCACCATCCCATCATCTCAGTCTTTATTCTACTGCAACAACGCCAGCTCCGCAACAGGGGTATCACAGGCTTCACAGCACTCTCTTATGCTCTCGCCCGCCTCCTCTCACACCCCCACCCAAACATTTCGCTCTCCATCCACCACCATCGCACGCACCAGAACACCCCTCAGGCATGCAGCCTCTCTGCCACCGTCACCGAGTCCCAGCTCGACGGCCCATCCGCCTCAAAAGCCCCCCTCTTGGAAATCACCCTCCCCAGCCCCCGGTGCACCTCGGCCTGAAAGGGTCCAAATGGGATGCGCTCCCCGTCGATGCTGATGTACCCGTCCTCCTGGTTGCGCGGGATGATGCGGTAGGCCGAGATCTTCTTGTATGAGACGTGGGGGCTGTCAAAGAACTTGCCGCTCTCGACGGACATAAGCGTCTTGGTGGCCGTGATGGGCGAGAGGTCGCCGTTTATCGTCACCAGGTCCATGCATCCGTCCGCCGCCACGGCCGCCGAGAAGAAGTTGAGGTCCGGCGCCATGTAAGCCATCTGCACGACGTTAGCCAAGAGACTCCAGATGCGACCAAGGGCGGATAGAGTCGTCTCACGTTGCCGCAGTAAAAGGTGCCAATCTTGTCATATGGGACCAATTCCCAACCCTCGGGCAAGTCGTCCTGAATGCTACCATACTTCAAAGGCGGCAGGCCGCCCCCCTCACCGTCGCCTTGCCGGGCTTCCGCGTGTGCCTTGTTATGAAGGCTCGCCTCACTAGCATGGTGTTTGTAGTGCGCCCTGACACCCTCCTTCTGGTCCACCTCGACCTTGACTGCCAAGTCGCACGGATAGCATCGTTTCCGGAAAACGCGTATTATGACTCCTAGGTCGAATCGTCTGCTGCCCATCCAGCGCAGGTTCTCCGTGCCAAGGTCACTCTCGGCAATGATACCGAGAGACTGGGACAGGAACGAGATGAGGCGCCGGTCACCTTGCGTGATGGAAACGAGATCCAGGGGCGTTACGACACCCTTTATGATGGCCAAGGCGGCAAAGACGGGGCGGTGGGAGCCGTAGAGGTTGCACGACATGGCGTTTCCCGAGCCGCAGGGGATGTGGCTTACGGCCATCTTGGACAAGGCCCTGCTGGCATCTGGACGCCTGGCCAGGCCGTTGAAGATCTCGTGGGGCGTGCCGTCTCCCGAGCAGGCCATGATGGTGTCGTACTTGTCGATGTCGACTTTTTCGGCCAGCTCGACCGCCTCTCCGCCCTTGGCCAGGGTAACAACATCCATGTGCATCCTGGCGGCCTCGAAGAGAGGCTTCACCTCCCGATTCCACCTGCGCAGAGCACCGCCGGGGCCGGCATTGGGGTTGACGAGCACGTATGCTCGCTTCCGCGGCTGAGCGTCAGCATACGCGCGAGATATCAGAGCGGCAGCGAACGCCTCTGGCTCTGGTACGTCGGGACCTTTGTCCGAGGGGGCAGTCTCGTACGTCCACTTCTCATGCTTGATGGATGTCTTGGACGGCTGGGCAGCATAGTCTATGAGTAGCTGGCTGCCGACAAGCTCTGCCCACAGGATGTTGTAGAGTGGGATCAGCCGCTTGCCGGACGCATCTGCAAGCATGCAACTGTGAGCAGGACTGTCGTGCACAGGGCATGCCTGACTGGGGCCGATTACCTGTTGTAATGGACGTGCAAGACGACCACTTCGACTTGTTGGTTAGACCTATCAAGCGAAAGGGTGAGCAGCCGCTCGTCAACGAACCACCCGTTCGACCGGGCCCGACTGTTCGGCACGTACCGTCGAAGACGAGGTGCTTGTCGCCAATGGTCAACGACCTGTTGCCGTCGAGGGCCAGGCACATGCCAACGGCGGCGCCCTCAGTTGAGTGCCCATTCTCCATCGGAGGGTGAAGTCACGTGCGACAGCTCGCTACGGCTGGTCGAGGCGAGGTATGGATCCGCTTTGGTGCGTTGTTGCGTGATGCCGCAGACCAGATCGTTGCATGCAGCTCACAGCCCTCACTCTGCGCGACGACGAGCGTTCAAACAAGAAAACGCTGCAGCGCTCAGAAGCGAGGGACAGTCGTGAAGGAAACGCGGAGAGCAGAAAAGAGAGAAGCGAGCAGCCGACGGCCTTGGATCCATCCGATCACGGATGAGGCTGAGGCTCAGTGAAGAAACGGGCCGTTGGCGCGACGACTGGGGGAAGGAACTATAGTCGCCGATAATTCGGATTGCGCGGCCCGCCAGGTCGCCGCTTCCGCGCTGCACCTCAGCCTGCGCCTGCACCCTGCACGGTGCACCGCACCCCGCCCTGCACCTCACCCTACCTAGGCAGGTGCCCTACCTACATGCAGACAGCTGGAGCGAGCTCCCTGCTGGCTGCAGCGATCCCCACTGCCTCAGGTGCCTCGGCTCCCGTCCCCTGGACCCTGCGCCCTGAACGGCCCTGAAGGCCGAAGCCCTGAAGCCCCTCACTGTGGCCAGGAACCCCAGCTAGGTAGGTACCTTGCAGATGGATGCAACGTGCGAGAAGCGTGGCAGCGAGGGACCTGCATCATCCTGTTTTACGAGCTGAGTCGGGTGTTTCCCATTGCACAGTATTTCTTTCGCCGAGGTACTTCTTCGTTAGCTGTCTTCCCCTTGCTCTGCATTCCGACCAAGGTAGGTAGGTACGGTACCTTACGAAGTTACCTAGGTACCTACCTACCTTATGTTACGGCCGCCATGTTCTTGATGCCTATGAGTACCGTAGACCATCTCGGCTCTCACACCCAGCCGTCATGGAATTCTGCCTACTCTCACCCTGACATCCCATTCAATTCTCCAAGACGGCGCGGCACGTTGGCATACATGCTCTTGTACATGGATACAGATCCGAGCCACACCACGACACGGCTGCGCTTCCAAATGCTTTTCAACTCAAGACGCCCTGCCGCCCCCTTTTGGTTGTCAACCGCCGTTTCGCCTCCATGTACCCCGTGTAATTTCTGCGCATCGCCTACATTATCACAGATGCTCTCCTCAAGCCAGCCTCGTAACCTCTGGCCACTTGGCTAGTGCCGCCTTCCTGAACCCCTGAACCTCCGTGCTCCTCCAGCTCTTGAGCGTCTCCAGCATCTCTATGGCATCGCCCGACGTGACGCCGTCCATGTTCAGCAAGCTGGCGACGTCCTTCCCACACTTGGCCTTGTCCTCGCCAACAGTCTTCTTCGCCGCAATGGCGGAGAGAAGGTGTCGTGGGCTGGCGCTGTGCTTCTTCTCAAACTCCTCAATGTACTTGCTCAGGCTTGCCGACTCACTCACGGCGTTGAATTCAGCCTTCAGGACCTCGGTTACCTTGGGCGCCAAGTCGGACACGCCGTTGAGCATGCTCCGGAAGGCGACGACTTGCTCGTGCAGCTTGGGGCTGTCTGAATCAAGGGCAAGTGCCGCGTTGAGACAGCGAAGAGCCAGCACGTATTTCCCTGAAAGCAGGTGCATTAGCCTGATGTTTCTGACCTCCGACGGGTGTTTCCATAACCCCAAACTTACTGCGCTGCATGTACACCTCGAATCCTGCGATTTGCGCCTCGATGCTCTTCGGGCACGCCTCCAGCAGGGGGCCCAAGAACTTCATCGCCTCGCCCAGCGGATCCGTCGTCGCCGCCAGCTTCAGGCCGAGCGGGTCGTCATCCTTCTTCTTGGCGTCGGTGCTCTGGCTGGCCTTGTTAGGGTCCTGCTTGGCATGCTTCTCCGCCGCCTCTCGTTCCAAGCGCTGCTGCTCCTTCTTTGCCTTCTTGGCGGCCTTCTTCTTGGCCAGCGCATCCTCGCTGTTCTCTTGGTCGGCGCCATTGACTCCATTGGCCGACGGCTTGTCGGCCATCTTCAGGTAAATACCAACGGCATCGAGGGCCGCCCTTGAGTAAAAGGGATGGTCGCGCACATGATCCTCCCAGCGCATCATGTCGATGTAGGCCCTGATCTGCCCCTTCCTCAGAGAGAAGCTGTGGAAGTCGAACTGGTCCTCCTGCCAAACGTCGAAAATATTACCGACAGCATGGAACCGCTTGAGAGCCAGGCCAATATTTCCTTCTCTGGCGTACGCCTCGCCATCTTCCGTCAAGTACCAGATGCATTGCATGTCCAAAAGGTCCGCAAGCGGGCCCCCGACAGTGTCCGCGCGCGTGAAAAGGCCCACCGTTTTCAGGGCCTTGTCGTTCTCGTTGTTGCGTAGCTGATACTTGGCGGCCTTGCTGTTGATGTAACGGTCCTTGAGATCCAGCTTCCGCGCGTGGTCCATCATCTCAGAGGCCTTTTGCAGATTGCCCCCGTGCTTCAGTATCCTAGCCTTGGTCATGTGGAAGTCGACGCTCTTCGGATCTTTCTCAATGGCTTTATCCACAAAGTCCATCGCCTTGGTTAAGTCTCGGCTCAGATGATAGTTGTGATGTTGCGCCAGGTAGTACAGCGCCGCGGCCTCGCCTTTGTCTTTGCTTGACGAGTCTGCAGACTGAGACTGCAGATATTTTTCGGCGAGCTCCTTCAGCGTGTTCTTCTTGAACGAGTCTGAGTACAGGTGCTTCAGGTTGGCAAAGGTGGAGGGCACACCCTTGTTCAGCATCAGAGTCAGGTACTCCTCGGCGGCCTGCTTGAACTCATCACCTGCAGCTAAATTAGCCCGAGTTGGGACAGGAGCTGTAGTCATCGCTTACCTTTTAGAAAGTCGAGGGGTATACGCCTCGCTGCATCGCAGCGAGGAGCCTTCTGCACGTACTCGTCGTATATGGCCTTTCGCGCCTTTGAGTCCGCTTCGGAGAGGTCCAGTACTGCCGCCAGCTTCTCGTAGTAGGCCGGATGTTCCGAGTTGCGGTCGAGAAGCGCCCTGTATGCCTTGGCTGCCTCCTCTTTCCGACCGAGCTTGGAGAGATATTCTGCCCGGGCTTCCATGACAGCCAATCGATCCAAGTTGTGCTTGGCAGAGTCGTTCAGATGGTCCAATGCTCGTTGGTAGTCGCCCTGTTCCGCCATCAAAGAGTTCTTGTACATGACGGCTTCCGAATGCTCGAGGTCGTGGCGCGAGGGGGTCGATTTCAGCGTTCCCTCGTAGGTGGTCAGGACATTTTCTGCCTCGGACAAGCTGCCGGAGAGGTGGTGCGCGATGGCAAGGGCCGTCCAGCTCTGGCGCAATTGCGGCCGTGCCTGAAGCATGGCGGTGCGGCTCTGGACATAACCCTGGTAATTCCGCATCTGGACCTGGAGAATGGCGAGGTCGCGCAGGATCTGTGGAGACTCGGGCTCCAGTTTCAGAGCAAACTTGTATGCCTTGATCGCCTCCTCGAAGTTCTTGTTCGCGCGGTACAGCAGCCCGTAGACGTGCCAGCAGATGTGCGACTTCATGTCCACCGTCAAGGCCTCCTTGGCAAGTGCAAAGGCCTCAACCGTCTTGCCCTGGCTGTTGAGGATCAGGGCCTTCATAGCCATGGTGTCTCCATGCTTTGGGTTCTTCTTGAGGATGAGGTCGGCCGTCTTGAGGCCGCGCTTGTACTGCTTGTCTTCATAGCTGCGGATGACCGTCCGGAACTGCGCCGCTTCCTTGGGCGCCAACGGCTGCGGCATCGTGGCGGGGCCTGACGAGGTTCGAGCGAGGAGAGAAGGAAGGGCTTGCTTGAAGATTTGGGCGGTAGGAGTTGTCGGAGACAAAATAGGTTCACAGCCGGCAAATCGACCGGTTGCGATTTGGGCGAGCTCTGGGCGGCTTCTGCCTGCAGTCCAGGGTGCCAGAAACGGGAAAAAAGAGTGATAGGCGCTCGATGCCCAGGAGATGACGGATGCTCGTCAGATAGGTAGCGCTGGAATTGGGCCCGGCGCCTTGGTCTATCGCCCAACAATACGTCTCGTGCCTCGTACAGTGGGACAGCTGGCCTCACAAGCTGCATTAAGAAAAAGCGATGGTACCTTGGATGTTGGCGTCGCGACCGGCGGATCTTCGGACTTTGAGTTCTTCCACTTTGTTGCCGTCTGATGTGGGGTTGATGGAGCGCTCCCACCATTTTAAGTTGAGTCTTACTACTCGTATTTGCACACACGCATTTCTCTATTTGCACTCGCAGGGAATATAGGGAATAAGGGGGGAATAGAGGGGGGGGAGTATGTGCGTGTGTGCAAATAGTAAAACTCTTGAAGTTTATCCTGGCACGAGCTCGCGGTGAGGCGGATTTGCACCTGGGCCCTGCCGTGGTCGCAGAATACTAGTACCAAAGCATTGTTGCATAGACCACCTGACCTGATCCGACGACTGAGTGAAACGTGCAGCCGTCGTTTACCTTACCTCAAGCAATGTACGCAGCATAGGCAGGAGAATGCGTTGCCTGCTGTACAAAGCGATGTCTATTCCTAGTATTACAGTTCATATCCTCGTAGCTTCCAGCTGATGCCTCCTCTTACACGGGCGTACTTCGCACGTACATAGACATGGTACGAGACACCTGGGCAGACCGAGCTGCGTTCCAATCGCTACCGGCTGGGACCGCGCCTGGTCGAGCCTTGTTGGTCGCTCCATCGCTGGACGGCATCTTCCCAGCGCTGGTGCGGCGCGGCGCATCGCTCCTGAACGACATCCCACGTCCGACTCCGTACGATGGTCTCCACGCCGCGCTCCAGGCGCACGAGCATGGCCAGCGTCTGCGTGCGACCCTCCCGCGGGAAGAACCTCCCGGAGTACGGGTCGAGCCGCTCGTCAACGACCCGCTCACGGTCACGCTGGTTTTCCATTTCTCGGACCGCCGCCTCTGGGTCGTCTGGATCTGGGCTCGTGGCCACGAGACCGCAGTAGCTGAGCACCTCAGCCCTGGCCTGCCATGCCGGGAACAGCACCTTGTCCTTGAACGACTGGCACGCTTGGGGGTTGATCTGGCGGGACGGCGATGTGGGCGTACGCTGAGACGTCGATCGTGGGTCAAAGCCCGCCTCGGACGGCGTCACGAGGGCGTTGAGGTTCTGGGAGATGGAGTCGTCGATGGATGACCTCGAGAGCCGCAGAAAGTCTAGCAAGCAGTCAGCGACGTCCACGTGCGCCAGACGGGCCGAGGAGCTCAACATACCGCGAAGCGTCCCGGACGAGAAGCAGAACTGCGGCGACAGGCTTGGTTGGCCAGGAAGCTGGGTCATTGTCTGCGGCCGAGGGTGAGGGCTGTGGTTCGACGCATCCGTGGCTGGATGAGCCTGCGACTTCCACAGTAAGCGGGCCAGTGTGAGCAGATGGGATAGGTGATCGAGTAGCAAAGGTTTGAATCAGGAGTGCAGAGGCACGCGCTGCCTCGGTTGTGGTGGTTGGACGTGCCACCGAATACGACGATTGGGGGCTCACAAGGTTGGTTGAGCTGCGTTGCTGATTGCCTTCATCATGATCGTAAGCAGCGCTGGGGATGGGACGCAAACAGTGGAGGCACGGAGCGCTGTAGCCGTGCCGCCAGCAGTCAGCAGCGGACAGGAGGAACAAAGATCCGCGCGGAAGGCACGGCAGCGGCGCAGCACTATTACAGGGTTCATCCATCCAGGCTGGCTGCCCCGCCAGCTGCAGTCTGCAGAGTCGGTGATGACGGCACTTGCAGTGGGGACTGTCGCGTGGCTCGTCCAGGACCGGTGGTCGGGGGCATCATCTGAGTTCGAGGGGGGCTGTGGGTTGTTGGGGTGGCTCCAGGGCTCTGTTCCCATCCAGGGCGCCTTGTGTTGTTGGCACCGTTCAGGGGGTCGCGAGAGAGCCTCATTCCTCCCTCTTGCATCCTCTGTGCCCCCAAACCAAGGCCGCCGCGGCGTGCGAGTGTCAATACCGTAGCCTTTACCTTCCATTGCCTCCAGAGGCCTGCATCGTCTGTTATAATATTCCCTGGACCCCTCCCCGCCTCCTCCCCGCGCCGCCGTCATCCTTGGATCGCACTTTGGTTCCTGTCCTCGTGCTCGACCAGCAGCAACCACCATGTCGGCCTCTGGAACCGCAACGCCTACCCAGGCCAGCAGCGGGAGCTGGTCTGCCTTCCTCAAGGTATGCAATCTTTACCCCGTGTGCTGAGCTGCGCACCTCGTGACTTGCGACCCCCGTTTGCGCATGGCCTCGTGCTTACCCACCTTACCTCCGCTTCAGTCCATCGCCTCCTTCAACGGCGACCTCTCCTCCCTGACGGCGCCGCCCTTCATCCTCTCATCGCAGTCGCTCACCGAGTTCTCCTCCTACTGGGCCACGCACCCGCCCATCCTGACGGCCCCGGCGGCCGAGTCGGATCCCGCCAAGCGCGCCGTGCTGGTGGTCAAGTGGTTCCTGTCGACGCTCAAGCACCAGTACGCCAGCCGCAGCGAGCAGTTCGGCAACGAGAAGAAGCCCCTGAACCCCTTCCTCGGCGAGCTGTTCCTCGGCACCTGGACCGACGAGGCTGGCGAGACGACGCTCATCTCGGAGCAGGTCAGTCACCACCCGCCCGCCACCGCCTACTGCATCCGCAACAACAAGACGGGCGTCCAGCTTGAGGGCTACAACGCCCAAAAGGCCACCTTCAAGAGCACCATCATCGTCAAGCAGATTGGCCACGCCGTCCTCTCCGTGCCCGTCGGCTCTGGCGACAACAAGGACACGGAGCGCTACCTCATCACCCTCCCCTCCCTGCACATCGAGGGCCTCATATTTGGCACGCCGTTTGTCGAGCTCGATGGCACGAGTACCATCACCAGCTCGAGCGGCTATACCGCCAAGATCGACTACAGTGGCAGGGGCTGGCTGTCGGGCAAGAAGAACAGTGTCACCGCCACGCTCTATCCCACGGGCAAGGAAAAGGACGTCCTGTACAACGTATCCGGCCAGTGGACCAAGGAATTTGAAATCTACGAGGGTCCCGCCAAGAAGAACTCCAAGTCCACCCTGATCGGAACCTACGATGCCGTTGCAACGGACCAGACGGAGCTGCAGATCGCGCCGCTCGAGAAGCAGCATCCTCTCGAGTCCCGCCGCGCCTGGGCCAAGGTCGCCGTCGCCATCCAGAAGGGCGACATGGACGCCGTCTCCGTCGAGAAGGGCAAGATCGAGCAGGCGCAGCGCAACCTACGGGCCGCGGAGCGATCCGAGGACCGGTGCTGGGACAGGCGGTACTTTACGGCCGTCGAGGGCGAGGACGAGACCCTCGAGGCGCTGGGCAGGGACGCCGGCGTGCCGCTGGACGGGGACCAGGACAAGACGGGCGGGCTGTGGCGGTTTGACGCCGACAAGGCGGCCAAGGCCTCTGCGCAGCAGCTGAGCGACGACGAGGTGCAGCAGATTGAAAAGGACTTGTTGGGCCAATAGCTGCCAGGCTCGGAGAGAGACCCGAAAAGCGAGCGAAAAGACGAGCGCATAGACTGTGGATGGACACGATACAACGCTACAGGATCGTCAACGGTGCGGGGTTACTACGCCCATGAAGCCGTCAATACATGAATACGTTGTATTATAATGACTTGCAATTCGATTCTGTTTCCAGAAATCATTCGCTGTACGATTGAGCAGGATAATGGTGACCCCAGGGTTTCGTCAATTTTCTCTTCTTTTGGCTTATATTTGCTAATTTTTACACCCTCACGCGCTGCGCCAACCCCCAGCGACTGCTATTGTACTCTTGCTCCAGTCAATGGATATCCCCGTGATACAAAGGTCGACCGGCCTCGCAATCCGCTCTGACCCATAGCCGGAATGCTTCCAGGCCATGGGCCAAGGGTCGTCTACTCAGGCGTTGCTCGACTCGTTTCGTTTCGTACTTTACACCTGGCCAGCGCAGTTGAAGTCCTTGAGAGCCTCGCCGACGCGGGCAGTCATGGTCTTCTCGCCCTCGCGGACCCAGACACGGGGCTATTGTCCATGTCAGCTCGTCACCTCTGCGTTTCTCACATACTTCTCCATAGTGGAGGACTTACGTCAAAGAACTTCTTGTTGGGCTTGTCCTCGCCCTCGGGGTTGCCGACGGCCGTCATGAGGTAGTCCTTCTTGTTGAGCATGTAGTCGCGGATGCCCTTCATGTAGGCAAACTGCATGTCGGTGTCCATGTTGACCTTGACGACCCCGTGGCCGATGGCGTCGATGTACTCCTGCTTGGAGGAGCCGGAGCCGCCGTGGAAGACAAAGAAGACGGGCTTGTTGTCCTTGGCGCCAATGGCAGCCTTGACGTGGGCCTGGTGCTTGCCGAGCAGCTCGGGGTGCAGCTTGACGTTGCCGGGCTTGTAGACGCCGTGGACGTTGCCGAAGCCGGCGGCGATGGAGAAGTAAGGGGAGATGGGGGACAGGGTGTTGTAGATGTTGAGGATGTCCTCGGGCTGGGTGTAGAGGGAGTTGTTGTCAACGTCCTCGTTGTTGACGCCGTCCTCCTCTCCGCCGGTGATGCCAATCTCCATCTCCAGCCACTGCTTCATGGGGGCAGCGCGCTTGAGGTACTTGGCGGTGGTCTGGATGTTCCAGTCGACCTCCTCCTCGGACAGGTCAATCATGTGGGAGCTGAAGAGGGGCTCGCCGTTGGCCTTGAAGTAGGCCTCGTCGGCATCGAGCATGCCGTCGAGCCAGGGAAGGAGCTTCTTGGCGCAGTGGTCGGTGTGCAGGACGACGGGGACGCCATACGAGGGGGCAATGGAGCGGATGTATTGAGCACCAGCAACGGCACCGGCGATCGAGGCAGCCTGGTCAGTGTTGCTCACGCCCTGCGCATGCCCTTGTCAACACAATACCAAGACGGGGAAGCGGAGGAGGTCTCGGGCGTCGTACCTTCCCGGCGAAGTAGGCGGCGCCGCCCTGGGACATCTGGAGGATGATGGGAGCCTTGGCATCGCGAGCAGCCTCGAGAGAGGCCACGACGGTGGAGGAAGAGGTGACGTTCTAGAACACAGGTCAGCAAACCCACTTGTCGTTCTCGCAGGCTGTGGCTCCGAATTGAGGCGCATTCAGATAGGGGGACTTACGATGGCGGGGATAGCGAACTGCTTCTCGCGGGCGTACTCGAACAGGCGGAGGACATCATCGCCGACAATGACGCCGGACTTGCGGCTCAGGACATCGGTGGCGCCCATGGTTGCGGATTTGGTTCTTGGGTATCTGTTCGAACGGCTTCTTGTAAGTCGCAGGCCAAATCGACGAGGGTCGAATCTGAGCAGGAAATCACGGAGCAGATGGGAGAGGGAAAACGCCAGTGGCGGGCAGGAGTCCGTCGGTCAGCAGGAAGGGCCTTGGCCATCAATAAGGTGTGGCAGAGCGAGCAACAACAAGGCAAGGTCCAGCATGGGAGCGGTGCCAGCAGGCGCGGGGTTTTCAGACACGTCCAGGCCAGCCCGCGGCTCGATGTGATCGTTATCGGACAATGGAGGGGCTGCCCATCCCACGATGACAGCGTCGATGAGGTGAGAGGTTTGGCTGCTCAACCACAGACCCAATGTCTCGTCGCCAATTGGCGCATGGCCATTGATGGAGCCACCAGTGACGCCAGAGCGTCGACGAGCTGCTCTGTGTGGCGACAGTAGCTCGCTTGAGCCATTATTGTGGTCGGTTCGTTGCGCGCTGCGTGGCTGCGTCGTCCGTTCGTCGGCGAGACTGTGGTGGGGCTTTGCAGGAATAAGAGGGGTTCAACAACACTTACACGGCGAGGCGGGAGCACAGAGGGACGAAGGGGTTCGCAGCTCTGTCGAGGAAAGGCGCGGTAGGTTGCGGATCGGCTGGATGAGTGACGGGAAGAGGTCGAAGCGAAGTTGGAGACGGGAGAATGCAGCTCGTGGAGGAGGCGAGAGCAGCAGCAGGAGGAGGAGGAGGCAGCGGGGCAGCGAGCTATTATTATTATGTGGTGACGCTGGGGCTCGTCATTGCCGGGAGCAACCTCCTGCCGTCGCCGACGCCTCGGGGCTGCAGACGGGAACATGCGGAAGCTGGAGATGGCATCTGAGGCGTGCATGCAATTTCGATTCGCCAGCTACGGCATTCCACAACGGCTCTCCTGGATGGCATTTTTTGGCTTTCAAGGTTATATGCCACCAACAGGACAGCGACATTCATGACCGGTACGATTGGTATCTTGGGAATGGCAAGACGCCCGAGATGCTTCGTCCAGATAGATGGCTTGGATCTGAGCAACGATATTGCCCCGTCCCGTCCCGTCCCTTGCCGTTCCGGGCCGTATGAAGACTATGCATCTCTAGATGAACACGCATGATACCACTCCGGCATTTGGCGTCCTTCGCTACCTACGCAAATGCTTTCCGATGGACGCGGCGAAACTTCAGCAACGGGCCAGCGGCTTCCACCGTCTGCGCAACCGGGCTCCTACGTGCAGACAGTGCCTAGAAAGGAAGCTCTCGAAAGCACGCTCTAGACGCAGTCGACCAACCTAGCCACTGAGGTCGCCCCCACTCAGCATGAGCCCCGCTTGCTAATCAGCCCCCATAGAAGAATCAAGGAAGCGAGCAAGCAAGATACCGTTTGGGATATTTACCTCGGCTTAGTCAGCAGCGCCATGACATTTTGGTTCTCCAGGAAACGACCCTGGACACTTCACCTGCCATAGGTCTCGGCATGTCGACCGCTTCACCTCCAAGCTCCTTGTTCAGCCTCGATGCGCTCTTCGACAATCCTTTATTTGCCGGAGGCATCGGCCTGGCCTCGCTTGGTGCCGCCGCGGCCTTTGCGCGCAAGGGCGCCATAGCTGCCCTCGGTGCAGCTCGCCGACGCCTGCTCGTCAATGTAGAGATCAGCAAGCAGGATCCCGCATACCCCTGGATTCTCGCATGGCTTTCTCAGCCGCGCGAGACTCCAGGGTTCATCGCATCGCGTTTGACTCGGGTCCACAACCTGTCCGTCTCGACGACGACGAGCTCCAGAGGGCCCCATGTCAACGGACCGACCAACGCGCACTTCTTCCTCCAGCCCGGATATGGGCGGCACATTGTCAAGTTTGGCAGTGCATACATTGCCGTCAACAGAGAAAAGCACAGCACGGCCAATATGAACACGGGCGAACCGCATGAGATTGTTCAGATGACCACGCTGTGGTCCCACCGGCACGCCTTCGAGGCCATATTCGGCGAAGCTCACCGGCTGGCTGCCAAGGCAAACGAGGGCAAAACGATTGTATACTCGGCTCGAGGGGTGGAGTGGGCGCCGCTGGGGGACCCGAGGAAGAAGCGCCCGCTCGGTTCCGTCATACTGGATCAGGGTGTCAAGGAAAATATCGTCGGCGACGTCAAGGACTTCCTGTCGAGGCAAAAATGGTATGTGGATCGGGGCATTCCGTACCGACGAGGCTATCTGCTGTTTGGCCCCCCGGGGAGTGGAAAGAGCTCATTTATCCAGGCCCTGGCGGGAGAGCTGGATTTCGCCGTGGCCATGATCAACCTCAGCGAGATGGGCATGACGGACGACAAGCTGGCATATCTTTTGACGAAGCTGCCGAAGAGAAGCTTGCTGCTGCTTGAAGACGCCGATGCAGCGTTTGTGAATCGGCGGCAGCGCAACTCGGATGGTTATTCCGGCGCAAACGTGACCTTTTCGGGCCTGCTGAACGCCCTGGATGGTGTGGCTGCCGGCGAGGAGCGCATTGCTTTCCTGACAACGAACCACATCGACCGCCTGGATCCGGCGTTGATTCGCCCTGGTCGAGTGGACATGATGCTCCGGATCGGTGAAGCAACGAGGTTCCAAGCTGCGCAGATGTGGGATCGCTTCTACGGTGACGTTGACCAGGACGGCTCTGGAAGGGAGCGCTTCCTGCAACGGCTGGACGGGCTGGGTCTGTTTGGCAAAGACCAGGATGGAAAGCCTTCCAATCGACACACCAGCACCGCTGCGATCCAGGGTCTGTTTCTGTTCAACAAGAACGACATGCAAGGTGCGATTGATATGGCGGAGGGCCTTATACCGAGGAAGTTTGAGGCCGAGGATACGGTTCCGGATGGGGCCATCAAGGCGCCCGCGTGATGGACGCTGGCCAGGCTTGCGAGCTGCAATGAATCAAGCATCTCAGCCTGTACTCGATTGCCTGTACATTTAGAGATACCCGTTGGGGGGTGGGCGGAGGACTTGTAGGATATGCAAGGTCGGCGGCGCAGGTTTGGCATTCGAAGTTGGGGAGTATATTCGCATGAAGTGCAAACACTGTGTTGACTGAGACGAGCATTTATCTTGGACATGAGACGACGCTTTGAGCCTCGTGGCTGTGATGCGAGCACATTTCACGGCTGAAGCGTAGCCCCAGGGAGCGCGACTGCCTAAATTCAGCCCGTGGTGGCGACTGCGGAGGTGAGGATCGTGCAACGGCCGTGTTGGTCACAAGACACCACTGCCGCAACATACTTCTCTCGTGGTCACCCAGTCTCCTGTCTGCTTCTACATGCTATTCCATCATCAGTCGAAATGTCTCGTCCAGCAAACCAGAAATCATTGGACGGCTGGGTATCGTCAACCGCCGCCGCCCGAGGCAATCCTGCCCGCACCGCGTCTCCAAAGACGTCTGGTTCTTCAGATGGGCAGAGAGACTACGCGCGCCAACGGGAGGCGCTCGCCGCTATAGCCACCGAGACGAGGACGGTGCTTCCAGACATCCTCAAGCAGCTGCCAGACATGCAGGCGGCCAAGTCGGAGGCCCTGTTCCTCGACACGCTGCCTCCGCTCAAGGCCACCGAGTGCCCCAAGCGGACGCCGACTGGCAGGACGACGATCCGCATCGTCAACGACGATTCATTCAACGCGGCCATCGAGCTCGCCGCCTCCAAGGCCTCTTCGCCAACGGCCGGCCGCGTCGCGGTGCTGAACATGGCCAGCCACGCGAGCCCCGGCGGCGGGTGGCTCAAGGGCGCCCGCGCACAGGAGGAGGCGCTCTGCTACCGCAGCTCGCTCGCGCTGTCGCTCCACCGGCGGTACTACCCCTTCAAGCAGCGCATGGGCCTGTACACGCCCGACGTGGTGGTCATCCGCTCCGACATGCCGTCGGGCCACGCGCTGCTCGTGCCGGATGTCGCGCCCGCGGACCTGCCCGTCGTGAGCGTGCTGAGCGTGGCCGCGCTGCGGCAGCCCGAGACGCGCCGCACACGGGGCAACACGGCGGCCGGCGCGGTCGTGGAGCGGCTGGTGTACGCGGACCC
>PKSG01000078.1:14661-48515 GCA_002916505.1 Tolypocladium paradoxum | reverse complement strand
GCCGGACCTGCGCGGCCTGCGCGCCTTTGTCGCGACCGGCGCCCAGGCCGTCACGTACGGCGCCGGCACCTGGCACGCGCCCATGGTCGTCCTGGGCGACCCGGCCGCGACGCTCGACTTTGTCGTGTCGCAGTGGATGAGCGGCGTGGCCGACGAGGACTGCCAGCTGGTTGAGTTTGCGTCCGAGGGGGCTGCGGAGCCGAGGGTCGAGGTGAGGATACCCAAGCCGGCGCGGTCGGAGAAGCCGTAATTACCATTATTAAAGAACGCCTTTTCTTCTTCTCTGTGATGAACACCATGTGAGATTGTGTTTGTGGTTGCTTCGTTTGAATCAACTCATCTTCATGCTCCCACCATGAGCGCACCACCATGATGCCACCCCAACGTCTCAGTGTTTTCACAGATACTTGTTTTTCAACAATTCAATCTCACTCTCTTTGTCTTGCTATTTCTCGCATACTCCCATTCTGCCAGCCATCGAAAACGATCCTCCACACGAGCTTAGTCATCGTCGGCACGCCTGAGCTGGACCCATCTCCTGAATGTCCTCGCACAAGGGGGTTCTGTGCTCACCGCAAGCCTCCCTCAGTCTCGCAATGACCGTCACGCCCGCTCCCGCCGAGGCCGAGAACAGGCTCGAGGACCTCTCCGGCATCGTCCTCAAGCCCGGCGAGAACCCCTACTCGGCTTTTATCAGCGCCTGCAACGACGACCATGTAGGAACACTCATCGGAAACCTCATCCTCAGGCTCCCGGACTGACTCCGAGGCCTAGGAGGAGATCCAGAAGCTCTACGCCGTCCACCGCACCAAGCGCAACGCCCAGCAGAAGGCCAAGTTCCTGGCCCCGGACTTTGCCGGCCTCGTCATCGACCAGCACTTCCTGAAGCTGGAGCGGCCAGACATCGAGCCCGGCTTCCGCGACGAGCGGAACTGCTTGGTCTTTTGGGCGCGGCCGCCGATCCACGTCATCTGTTTGGCGGCGAGGGTGCAGGACATGCTCAAGGCCGCGGCGCCGAGTGAGTAGTGCTCTGGCGTGCCTTGTGGAGAGGCTAATGCGGTGCAGATGTGTGGTTGATGCCGACGTACAGGATGCACATGACGTCGCTGGAAGTCGCCTTCTCCAAGACCCCCGACGAGATTGCATCTCTCGTGTCCATCCTGCGCCCAGCAATCCCCTCCATCGCCTCACACACGCACTCCCACCGCTCCCGCCTCGTCAAGCCCGCCATCTCCTACGACCTCTCCGCCTTTGCTCTCTCCTTCCTCCCCGCCTCGGGCGAAGCGCCGCTGTCCCCGTCCCCCACGGCCCCAGACCCGCACGAGGGCATCACGCAGGGCGACGCCTACACGTACCACCACCTGCGGCGCGACCTCTTCGACCAAGTCCGCGACGCCGGGCTCGACGTCGGCTCGCGGTACCAGGTCCCCAGCGCGCACATCACGCTGGGCCGGTACCTGGACGACGCGGACCACGACACGCCGGAGAAGCGGGAGCGCTGGATCAGGGCCATTGACAACATCAATGAGTGGCTGCAGAGGGAGGTCTGGGACAGGACCGACGCCGAGTTCATCGGGGAATGGGTCGTCGGGCAGGAAAAGGGCTTGGACGCGCGGAATGGGTCTCTGTGGTATGGAGGCGGCAGAACGATCGTGATGGGCGAGGGATTCTAGACGCACAGACAAATAGACCGAGGTTCGATAGACAGAGCTGGAAAGTTGTACACGTCTTCACGGAAAACGGGCACAGGTTAATGCCATGACAGCTTCATCCGCGCTTAGTCGGTCCTCCCGTCGCCAACAACCTGTTCATGGACTGGCCCTCTGCCTGTAGGGACGGAAGCCGATCAGCCCCCGCGGATGGCTTTCTCGTCGGTCGCTGGATGGCCAGATCGTGGGTGTAGCATTCGAATCGACGCTTCGTGGCCGCCGTCGCACGTAGGTTCGTCCCTAGAAGTTGACACAGAGAACCGTCTTATTCATTCCCTATGAACCATCCCCCATTTGAGGACTTGTACCCCTTCGCCAGTGTCCATGATGCCCATATGCCGCAAGGAGAAGCACGAGAAATGGAGTGACCCAAACACACAATGCACTTAGAACACCAGAGCCGCACCCTTCGTCTTCTTGTCACCACTGCACGTCTCGTTAGCAAGCGTCGCCCGTGTCGTCGAATGTGGTGTTCCACGTACCCCAGCTCAAAGTGCTTGCATCGCTTCAGCGCCAGCTGGGACTTGGTCTTGCACTTGACGCACTCCAATCTCAACACGACCTTCTTGGTGGTCTTTGCCTTCTTGTGGAAGACGGGCTTGGTCTGACCACCGTAACCGGACTGCTTTCGGTCGTATCGTCGCTTACCCTGGGCGAACAGGGAGGCCTTGCCAGCCTTGTACTGGGTGACCTTGTGCTGGGTGTGCTTGCGGCACTCCTTGCCCTTGCAGTAGGTGTTTCGGGTCTTCGGGATGTTGACCTATTCCACCGAGTCAGTTTCCTGCTGGATAGATTCCGCTGCTGTCGAGTATTCGTCAAAGTCATGGGCGGTCGCCGGTTCGCACGAGACAGTCTTTGGCGGTCCAAGGCGTGAGATTTCCCAACGCTGACGATACTGCCGGCAGTGCCCTCCTCAATATGCGACATCGTGATTGTGAATCGTCGTTCCGTTCGCGCCCCCGCTCCAAAAGTTCGTCCCCCTCAAGACTGTCATCGTGCGCCGCAACCGCTCGCGTGCTTCGGAAAATACAATCGTCGCTTTGCCGAGACCTTGGATCAACATGGGAAGTGCGGCAGAGACATACCATCTTGACGACGTTGTGCGGTGTCGTGACTTTGTGTTGGTGATGCCAAGTTCCCAGGTGAGAGCGAAATTTGGGAGGTTTTGGTGATTTCTCGCTTTGTGGGAGACTAGGGTAAACGCCATTCCTGATTGGAAGATGTGGTTGGTGTGGGTTAGCCGCATGCTGCCTTAAATCTAGGGCTAAAAGGAGGAGTTCCGTGGCATGATTGGCTAAGCCGCCAGAGCTCGGCGCGTTTATGCACGCATAAATTGTGCAACGTATTCAAGCATACTCGTAAGGCGAACACGGCTTCACGCGACCCCCAAGCCTCAACCCAACAACACCCCTGGGGCTACAGCTCCACATCTACCACTGCCGTTGTCCGAACTCTGAACCAGCGAGCAGGTGACTGAGTGAATGCGATTTATGCCGACACCTCAGTTGGCTTCCCAGAAGCGCACGACGTGACTCTGTCCAGAACTTGCTGTCCTCTTACTAGACCTCATTGAGGAGAGAGGGCTGCAGACAGTGCAAACTCTGCAGATTTATCTCGCTGCACACGCACACCGTCACCATCAACACGATCAGTTGAACCCTCAATCGCCTGTCCAACCTCGTCATTATTATCGTGCATTGGGTGACCGTTCGACAGCGACAGAAGACCCTATCTTCTGACAATGTCTACGCGCTCGGAACCAACCTCATCTAATCCGTACGACTCCCACAGACGCAATGGCACCTCACACTGGATCAGGCGTAGTTTCGTTTCTTCCCACCACTGTCCGCTACAATCCAAGGACTTGTCCTCATTATGCCCAGGACTTCAGAGACAAGGCAGCTCGTTCACTCATCTCAGCCTCTCTACTTTGCAATATCCCAGGCCTCGACCGCGCCATTCATTCTGCCCAGCAGGAGCACCCTCCCGTCCGTCGAAAACGCAGCCCCGGTGACCATCCCGCTCGCAGCATCCTCCTCGCACACGAAGCTGCCCGAGCCCACGTCCACGATGTCGAGCCCGTCCTCGGTACGGCATGCCATGGCGGTAACTTATTACTCTGAGCTCATGGGGCGACGGGGCGTTATGATGGGTTGTAACGCCAGCGCTTGTAGTTCTCGTTCGTCCACCAGCGGGTCACGACAGCCGCTTCCGCTGCCCACTTCGCTGCCTCGGTGCCGTAGTTGCTCTCCACAGTGCCTTGGAGCTTGGCAAAGTCGAACGATAGAGTCGGGTTCTTCTCATGAGGATCCGTGGCCAGGTCGGTAAAGCGCCACTCGTAGTTTCCGAAGACCGGCACGATAAGGCGCCAATTCGGCTGGCGAGCATCGCGGACAGCGAGCGTAGAACCACCGGGGTTCATAACCGTGAACTGCCAGTCTGCTTGACCGGTCTGTTCCGAGAACTTGCGTAGGGGCCGCAGGAGGGACTGGCCTTCGTAGTTCCGAACCAAACTCCGAGCAGCCTGGCTCTTAAACTTGGATAGCGAACCCGTCTCAATGAGCAAGTCCAAGATGGTTGGGAGAATTTGTCGTGATGTTACCGCGTCGTTGATATCGATTTGCGGTAGCTTTGGATGCGAGAGAACTAGGGGTACGTGGTAGCTTGCAACATGCGGATTGCTATACGCCGTAACAGCGCCATGTTCCGCAATAGACAGGCCATGGTCGCCGATAAGGATCAATAAGGTTTCGTCGGCGACACCCTCCGATTCCAAGATGTCGAGTATCTTGCGGAGCCACCGGTCAACGTAGCCGACGGCATTGAGGTAATGAGATAAATCGTCCCCCTCTTTGTCGTCCGTTAATTGGACGTACTTTTCTTCTTCTGGTATGCCAAAGGCGTGGTGGGTCGTGCTCGTTATATGTGTGAGAAACACTCTTTCGTTGGTTTCCTTCGCCATCGTAAAGGCATCCCGGATATAGTCTTCGACAGCTACCTCGGGCATGCCATAGTAATTAACATCAGTTAGATTGACGGGGCCGAACTTGGGAGAACCCTTCAAGTACAACGAGTCAATATTCCTTTGATGTTCCTTTGGATAGCCCATGACCGGCATTAGGCGGTCTTGTTTATCGTAACTATCAGTCACGGATTGCATGAACGACGACTTCCATTTAAATGAAGTAAAGTCATCCTTGCTGGCTTCGTGGTCGTTTACATGGTTGAATGCCTCGAAGATATGTGCCAAACACGGTTGATAGATGTGGTGCGCATGCTCGATGTTAAAGTCGGCAACGAGTGGAGCCGCGCCACAAAGGGTACCGATCAAGCTCTTGAACGTGTAGGTAGCAGTAGTGTAGGCGTTATTAGCGTTGATGCCGCCACGATGTTTGCCTTGCGCATGTTGAAAGCCGTCATCGTGATCGCCAGTCAGAAATTTTGCGGTCGGGGTGAGCGAGGCGAGCATCTTCTGCGCCTCCTCCGGCAGAGACTTGTTTTTAAATGTGCTTTCTAGTCGCTCCCAGACGATGCCGTCTCTTTTAATAGGGAAAACGTCTTTTCGAGTGCTCTCAAGCTTGATGAGCATCACGTGTCGGATTGATATGTCGGCGAGGTTGATGCCGCGGAGAGCCGGGAGCAGGTTATCGTCGAGATTAGAGAGTTTTAAGGGATCCGCAGCTGCAGAGTAGTGGTCCGTTTCTGCGTACCAGTCTTCAAAGCCCGCAAGCGGCGTATCCTTGGGCAGCCAAGGGAGCGCAATCGGCTCGACAAGGGCCGTGCGGTTTTCCAAGTTGCCGTTGACACTGCTAGAGAGGGCAAGTAGGCTGCCCAGCGTCGGTGATGAGTGCGCAAAGTCCACGAAGGGCATTAGAGGCAGCGTCCATGACATATAAACCAGCGAGCTGTCCGTAGGCCGGAGAATAGTGCAGATAACCTGGGCCATCAGTAAGATGCCAACCAGGACGTATTGCAGCTCCGTAAATTTCGACGAGGCCAGTGGAGGGTCTTGGTCGATGCAATTCCAGTACTTCTCGGCGTCGCTCGTGAAACTGTGTTCCGCCGGTCCTTTGCGGTCTTGCTGGGACAGGTGTTCGCAGTTGGCATCCGACGGAACGTGCCGCCGTGTTAAGAACTTGCCGGGCAAGGACGTCACGAGCCGCTTCAGAATGTCGAGTGCAATTCCAGCCGCGGCATAGCAGAGGGTCTGGAGGACTCCAGCCCAGACGAGCAAAGCAGCCAATACCAGTGCGGTTGACAAGAGCCCGGTCATCATCATCTTCCACGATCCCGAGTCGCCAGCAAGGGCAATGCTGCGCCACTGGAGTTCCAGGCCCGCCACGGCAAAGAAAGAGATGCTGATTGAGGCTAGGAGAAGCACAAACCCGACAATGGCTGCGGCCACGGTTATCGATGCGACTCGTAGCCATGGCAGCGTTGCAAAGAGCCCGGTATGTCTGCCGACAAGCAACCGCAGCACCAGTAGCAAGGCCGTATCTTGCGCAAAGAAGGAGACGCCCCAGCACAGAAGGTCGGTCGTCGGCAGGGCGTTGAGATGGGCGATGATATGTACCACTTTGGCGCCGAGGATGGCGACGGCGGCAATCGTAAAGGCAAACCGCGGGTTAATGAGACAAGGGGCGAAGCCCAGCAGGATCCGCCTGCTGACGAAGTGGGCAGAGGCCACCAAGCCGATGAAGCGGCGCCGAGTTGACTCCATGGATGTGAGGAACCGCCGATGAGCAAGTGCGTAGGTCGTGAAATCCCCGGCTTATGCTCCGATCTTGAATCAAGAAGTGATCTGATTGTCGCATGCCTGGGTCCTCTCTACGCGGCCAAACGGTCTTCTAATAAGACGGACCTTGACCGAACGAGACATGCTCAGCCCACGTAGCCCTGTGCGTTCGTCGACTGAGCCAAGGGAGCTTGGTGTCGCGTGCCAGAGTCGTCCTGGCGGGAATGCGACAAAGCGTTTTCTTATTGCTCAGGGAGGAGCGTCGAGCCTGTCGTGATTGGCTGGAGCAACCATACGAGTAAGCCTCGTCTGACCGTTTGCTTCACGCCCCAACGCCCGAGACATGTCGTATTAACTTCTCCGTCCCTTGCATCCCTGCACATACACTCTGCGAGAGTCGTGCCGAGAGTCGAGACGAGAGCGTCTCCTCGTTGACTTGCGGCGGAATGACCACGAGATGCGTCCGGCACGCCACTCCAGACCCAGACTCGACGGTCCATGCCTCGCCAAAGCCAGGCCATGGACAGGTCAGGAATGAGATCTTGTGCCAGTTCTGGCTGTCTGTGCAGGATCAACTCCTCGTCCTCCATTCAACGCCATGTAGATGCTGTGACGGACGCGTCGGAGAATCTCGGGCCAAGTGTCCCTGCACTCTTGATGAGCTCAATCCAGCCTGTACAACAGCTTTCCAACGAGCGCCCTTGACAGTTCCCCATGCTCCTCCAGAAGCTTCCGAAACTCCTCGCTCTTCCACAGCTTCTCCACATGGCAGGAAACAAAGTGTACGACGAGTTCTCTCAGCCTCGCTGGAACTGCATCCACGTAACAGTACTGTAGCAGCTCGGTAACATCGCCGACACTCTGGTCATGCAATTCAAATGCAACCAAGGTTAGGTGCAGCTTTCGGAAAGAAAGCTCTGCCAACTGCGCGATTCCGTAGCAGTCGGCGAAAACGTATAGTCCTGCGTCGGAGAGAAAGACCTCTGTGTCTCGTTGGCGTGGGTTGGTGATTTTGAGGGGTATCGGGTGCATTATGGCAGGAGGACCGGAGTCGCCGGAATTCTTGAACTCATCCCATAATCTCTTGCGCTTTGTTGGGTTCTCGAATGCGCTGTACACATGCTCCTCGGGTTTTGGTTCCGTGCCTGAGGCGAATGCGCTGCCGAGAGCAAAGCGCTCGGGCTTCTCCCCTGACGCGACGTTGATCCTAGCCGATATTCCAGTCCATAAAGTTTTCGCTCTACCGAATACGAATAATCTGCCAGTTGACCCAGTTCCTTTGAACTCCGAGAAGCTGCTGCGGCTGCTTGGTAATTGTCTTCGTCGGAAACTGCCAGGCGATTGCCTTCGTTCGGTCGAGTATGCGTTGTTGTCGATGCTTCTGGATCCGTGGGGTCGTAGTCCCCAGTATACGCGTACTGGCTGAAGCGTATGAAAGTCTGCTCGTCCACATGGTCCCATGTTGCATAGCCGTCTTGTGCTTCCCGCATCCCGCCGTTCACCATTGTGTCAAGAGCGCGAGGTTGGTGCGCAACAAGAGCAGAATGGATGGTGAATTCCCGCTTCTGTGGCCCCACGACGAACCAGAACGGCTTGGACGAGATGACACTGGAGAATGATGTTAGTCTTGGGAATGCCCCACAAGTCGTGGATCGTGTGAGATCTGGCCCATGGTGTCTTGTTCAGCGACGCCCGAGGCCCCGGTAGAGGTCAGTATGCAGAACTGTAAAACAGTTTCGAACTGCTCTGTTGGCGAGTGCGATGCAGTGCTTGTTTTGTCTCTGGAGCCGTGAGGCTGTCTTATTTTATGTGTGAGGTCTACCGTCTTGCGAAGTTGCGGTTGAGCGTGGAAAGGCAATCGAGGCCGTTGGTCACCGCGATCCCGCCCCTATCAAGGCACATTTTCGGTTAAACCAAGACAAGACAAGCAGGTTACCATCCCCTGCCAACACGCCTGTCTGTTCCCAGAGACGACATGACACAGTCGCAACAGTCGCCCACCATGGATCCGTACTCTGCAGAAGGCGAATTGATCAACATCCACAACCACTTCCACCAGGGCCAGTACCAGGAGGTCGTCGACTTCGATACCTCGTCCTTTTCGCCCGAGAACGCCCTGCCCGCGCGCATCCTCCAGCTGCGAGCTCGCATCGCCCTCGGCCAGGCTGACGATGTCGTCGCCGAGGTCAAGGGCGAGACGGAGCCCGACCTGGAGGCCGTCGGCGCCTTTGCCGAGCACACCCTGGGAAAGGCCGATGCCGCGCTGAAGACGATCGAGAAGCTGCTCTCGTCGGCCGCCGACAACGTCACCGTCCAGGTCCTGGGCGGGACGGTCCTGCAAGCTGCTGGCAAGTCGGACGAAGCCCTGGCGTTGCTGTCGCAGCACCAAGCGAGCTGTGAGTAAAAAGGCGCATACCTGGGACTCGCGCTGGACTGACACGCGGGAACAGTGGAGGCCGTCGCCCTGATTGTGCAGATCCAGCTGCAACAGAACCGAACCGACCTCGCAGTCAAGGAAGTCGCCGCCGCGCGGAGATGGGCACAAGACAGCCTGCTGGTCAACCTGGCAGAGTCGTGGGTCGGACTGAGAGTGGTAAGCAGCCCGCTCTTCGTTGGTGCGAACCCGTGCTGACGCTCTACAGGGCGGTGACAAGTACCAGCAAGCATTCTACGTGTACGAGGAGCTCGCGCAAGCTCCCTCCACGGCGTCGATACGGAGCCTCGTCTCGCAGGCCGTCTGCGAGCTGCACCTGGGCCGCGTGGAGGAGGCGCAGGCGGCGCTGGAGCTGGCGCTGAAGAAGGAGCCCCAGTACGTCGAGGCCATCGCCAACATGCTGGTCCTGACGGTCATTTCCGGGAGCGACCCCACGGAGCTCACCCAGTGAGTACTCCCCTCTCTATTCGATGTGCCTGTTTCTAATGCGTTGCAGGTCACTCAAGAAGGTTGATCCCAATCACCAGTTCTTGGTGGACCTGGAGGAGAAGAGCACCCTGTTTGACACGGCCGCGACAAAGTACAGCGCCAAGGTGGCTTCATAAAGGAGTGGAAGGGTATTTATACGAGCATAATGATAGGCGCATGAAAATTAAAGGATGGGATTTATTAAAATCAATTGATCATATCCCAAGTCCCCCTGAATTCTCAAATTAACCAAAGCCTGAACTGCTGGCTATGATCTGGCATTGACTGGTGCCCTCATCCTGACACCCTACGCCAAACGGCCAGGCAAGAAAACCAATTCCATTCTTTGGTCCAGCAAGAAAAGCATCTGCACACCGCGTTCATGATTCGTTTTGCGTCGCCTTCTTCGCGTCGCGAAGGTACATGGCCGCCAACGAGGCAGGCCCAGTCTTCGCGCCATCCGCCTCGAGGACATTGCAAGTTGCCCGTGCTCTTGCTCCCACGGAAGCGTGTAGTTGTGCTCAGGCCGCAGTGTGGGAGCCTGTGCCTCATCTTCTTCCTCAAAGAACTCGTCTACTTCAGCGATGGACTCTGCAGAGGGTGTAGTTGTCTTCGCCGGGGCCGGAGCTGTGCTCCCGCTGGGCGGCCGGCGTGTGCAGCGGAGCTGGACGATCTGTGCTGGGGGTCGGACTGTGGAGGCTGAGAGCCGGGGAAGGTTAGTTGTGCGCCGCGGGACGCGGAGGGGCCCTGGTCTGAACTCGAGAGACGAACCTCGGGGTGACTGCGTCGGGGAGGGCGGCTGGCTGTTCGTGAGACTCGCTCGCGGCGGAGTTGGACTCGATTTCGTCGTCCGAGATGTGCAGATACGAGCGGACGTTGCCCCAGAACTCCTCGACTTCCCGAGGATCACGTTGAATGACTTGAGGGGTCTCCTTTGCTGAAGTTGCCGTTTGCTCCGCAGCGGCGGCAGTGCCGTCATGGTGGCCTTGACTCTTGACATCCGTTTCTTTGGAATCGACAACGGCAGCTGCTTCGCCAGTGGTGTCAACAACCTTCCCCAGCGCTAGAGAGTCTTCGGTTGCGGCCTCGACACCCGCCTTTCCATGGGCAGAGGCCTCTCCAGCGTCGTCGGCAGAGCCAATCAGACTGACACGCGTCTTCTCAGACGCAAGGCCCTTGCCGGCGTTCTTGAAAATGTCTTCGAGGGGAATCTTGGACAGATCCTCCGTAACCCCATCCAAACACCGCCCGAGAGGGACGTTGGTGAAGAACTTTTTGTAGTTGAGATACGCCAACGAGTGGTCCTCAACTCCCGGAGCGTGGGGGATGGTACGTTCAGTCTCAAGAGCCGCTTGGACTGGCGTAGCCGTGCTGGTCGCCGGGTTCTGCTTCACTCCAGACAGGATACTCTTTGGCGATGCCAGGGGGGCTTCTCGCGAAGCCTCGAGCCACTGCACAATCGACTTGACCGAGCGGCCGCCGGTGGTTCTGGGCACTTCGCACGGCGAGGGAGAGTCATTGCGGGAGAACCGAGAGGCTGTTGGCGAGTTCCGGTTGCCAAGGTTGGAAGAAAAGCTGCTTGGCAGAGTCTTTGCTGCTCGGCGGCGGTTCATGACACTGCCGGGGGACTCGTCGACGCTCTGCGTGGAGGCGTCCTGAGGGACGGCGGCATCCTCAACTGGGACAGACGACTCCATGGAGGAGTGATCGGGAGCAAGCCGTCCCAAGCGAGAGCGATGAGAACTGAGAGTGCGTGGTAGGAGAATTGAGGGCTCAGGCTAGTAGTGCGGAGCTGAGATGGAAAGAATGAAGCGAATGGGATCACAATTGGTCTGAAGAGAGCCTGTGCTTTGGAAGAGGAGAAGCTTACAGCTGGCAGAATGTGAGAGGCGGGTGGTCCAGCTGGCGGTTGGAATAGGTTGCTCAAACTGCGAATATAGCTGTTCAGAGAGTCGGCTGAACGCTTGCCTAGCACCCATGCACACCGAAACCCCAATTGATCTTGAAGAAACGCCACAGAGAAGCATTCGATTCCTAAAACTTCTACACTCCGTCTATTGGCTCCTCCGCCGCCGACTTTTTGCATCCCATCCCATCATTGGCGTCCGTGTCACAAGTCAAAAATAGTCGCTCACCACCACCCAGCGCGCGCCATCCCTCGGCTCGGCGGTGATGTATATTTCTCGTCTGCAATTCCCAAGCCTCAGAGCTCACCCAACGTCCGTTTACTTCTTGTTCGGGAACTTGGGGGCGCCGACGTCACTGCCGCGCAGCTTGACGTTGAGGACGCGCTCCATGGCTCCGAGGATCTTCTGGTCCGGGGTGGCGGAGCCGCGCTCGAAGTCGGCGACGACGGACTGGGTGGTGTTGCACCGTGTGGCAAGGTCCTTTTGGGTCATCTTGGGCTCCATCTTCTGGCGCGCGGCGGAGATGGCGTCGCCGACCTGCTTGCCGACCGTGTTGGGCTTGATGATGTCGTCGGAGCGGTCGACCTTGGTCAGGCGCTGGCCCTCGGTTCCGCTGCTGGCCTACAGCGTATGCTGTCAGTAACTGCGCGGCTTGCTCTGGGGATTGGACGTGTCCCGCTTGGCGAAGAGTGTCGCGTGCTGGGTCGGGGAACTCGAGACGTACCGCATTCGCCGAGGCGTATTTCTTCTCCGTGCCGATGATGCCACCGCTTCGCTGGGCAGCGTTCAGAGCGGCCTTGCCTCGGACGACAGTCTCGCGCTCAGAGGCGCCAGGCCCGCGGACCTTGCTGCCGATCTTGGTGACGGTATCCCAGCCCTCGGACATGTTGGGTGGTGTGGCGGGGTTGTGAGCGGTGAAATTGGGTATGAGATGGTTGATGAGCCTGGGAGAACGGCTGCAGCCAGAGCAGGAGTTCGACGTCGAATAAGATCACTAGGCCGTCGAATCTGCAGAATGTGCGGTGTTGTGGTAGAGATGTTTTGCGGTCGTTGACAGCGGCGATATATACGGGGAGGATGATGGGTGGTGGGAACTGAGTCAGCCGGCGGACGGAGATAAAAAAGCCTTCGTGGGGTGCAAGCCTGTGCTGCGCTGCCCGAGTCGCTGACTCGAGCGCCACAGTGGCAGAAGTGCTAGAGAAGTGTCCTCCTTCGGCTGACCTATGACGCCGGCTCTGCTCCGGGGCAGACTTCTCATGTCCGATGACTAAGACAAAGACGGTCACTGGTGATGCTACGCCATGGCCAAGCACCTTGATGGCACAGTCGAGGAGGAACTCATGAGACTGGACTGGTGAAGCGGTTCGCGCTGGATCCGAACCCCTCTCTTGTCCATGTCAACTGCTCCTGGGGGCGTTGCTCCCTCGCATCGAGCCCCTCTCGAGGGCCATGGACGGGCTGTCGGACGATTCGCCGTGGCTGCCCCTGATTCTCGCCATCGACTGCGCGGACCGGATCATACACGGCGACACGCTGCCCATCTTTCTCCTCTGCGTCATTTTCGCATACTTGTCGTCTCTGGGGAGCTGGCTGGACCCGCTTCTCACTTTAATATTTCTCGCGCTTGGAAATGGCGCTCTCGTTACTTCTTGGATACGCAATTCGGCAGCCGTGCAGACAGCAGGGGGCTCTGTGTTTGTTGTGCTGGCCAGCTGGCTCATCTTCAGTCGCATACGGTCAGCTCTCAACTCCAGAGACGACGTGGCCTGGAAGGGTCCCGGCCGGCCGTACCTGATCCCCTGCCGCACCTCACATACACGAGTCTTTCCGACGAGGCACTCCTTCTCTTACTCTTACCTGGTTGTTGGCGCTCCGGTGGGTTACAAAGGGAATGTCAATGGTATTGTTTCGATAGATGAACCGGAGCAATCCGCCTCATGGCCGCTCGCAGGATCGACCAAGGGCTGGTGTGATGTAAACGCATTGGACTATCTGCAGAGTGGCCACAGTGACTTCGGGCTGCGTGGCAAGCTGGACAGCTATGTTAGGTCTCAGGTGTGCCGCCTCCTATTCTTATTGTGTGGGCAATGCTGACTGTTGCAGGATGTTGACCCTTCAGACTATCCCCACGCCTATCTGGTCACCGCTGCTAGGTTCTTGGGATACCACTTCAATCCGGTTTCATTCTGGTACCTCTACTCCTCGGAAAAGGTGCTCTCCGCCATTGTGCTGGAGGTTAACAACACTTTTGGTGAAAGACGGTCCTATCTCGTGCTGCGAGACTTTGAAGAGGAAGCGAAGCACATCTCGGACGGTACGTTGGCATCCTCGAATACAGCCCCGCCGCGAGTGAAAGGTTCCTGGCCAAAGGACTTTCATGTCTCGCCATTCAACTCCCGCAAGGGATCCTACTCCCTACTGGCAAGCGACCCCCTCGGTACCAACATGGAAGGCTTCCGCGGTGTCGACGTCACGATTAGTCTGAGTTCCTCGAAGGGGCATCCGAAGCTCGTGGCTCGGCTCTTCTCAGATGGCGAGGCTGTCGACCCATCGATCATGGGTAACATACAAAAACTCCGGTTCCTGATGAGCTGGTTCTGGGTTGGATTCGTTACGTTTCCCAGGATCCTCAAGGAGGCTGCCGTCTTGTTCTTCAAGCGCAAGCTCCACGTCTGGTACCGACCGGAGCCCCTGAAGCAGAGCCTCGGCAGACTCGCGGACGGCATCGAGAGGGATCTGGAGGGCGTGTTCCGCAGTTATGTGCAGTTTCTCGTCGGGCATTCTCCGAAGCCGCTGTCCGGACCCCAGCGGCGTCACGGACGTTCCCGATGAGATTTACGCATCACCGTCAGCCAACAAGTGTCCAGGCAAAGCCGAGCACGTGGAAATCAGAGTACTAACACCAGTGTTTTATTCCCGATTCGTCCACTACGCGCACGATTTCGAGGGCATCTTCAGCGAGCTGACGGAGAATGGGACAATCTGGGTGGACAAACCGCACGTCCTGCCCGACATCTTCCTGAAAAGGGGCTCGTCGCCGTTACATGCCTCGGGCTTCACAGACTTTGCCTGCTTCAAACTGATACAGAACCTCCGTCGACGACCAGAGAGAATCCGGCGGGTTCTGACCTCGGCCGAGCCCGCGGCGTCCAGTACACGCGCGGTCGATGTCCGAGACTTTCGCATTTCCTCCATGGACGCCTACGTCTTGGAAGAGCACGACAGGAAGTTGAAAGCAGCCTATCGGTCAGCTTTGCTTCGGCTCTTCATAGCCGATCACTTTTTCATGGGCAGCACCGAGCTTCTCACGGCGGTCGAGCTTGTCGGGCACGTCGGCCTGGCTTGGATCTCGGCAGCGGCGCTGTCGTCGGTGATGACCAATGCGCGGTGAATTAATACAGGCCTCGGCGATTTGTCAAAGCATGGCTGGAATACGAGCGTGATGGAAAACGAAGCGGAGGCGTCTTCACACCGAGCCGCCATGGTGCGTCCACCGAGGCAATTGAGCACCCGACGATGTTGGATATGACATTCTGCCGGTGGTCTAGAACAGCGCCACGGGAGAATGCGACGGCAATTGGGTGCCCGCTTCCAATTCCAAATCTTCAGGGACGCGGCGCAGACGAGCGGCCCCGCCGGGTAAACTATCGGCAGCCATGGACGGAGGGGAACGCGGACACCATGACATTGGATGCTCGCTGTCATACGGACCTGGGTGTCGATGCCAGTGACAAATACGGATGGCAGCAGCTGCGGCCGGCAGCCCGAGTCTTGGCCGAGAGGGCATCGCCGTCGGAGCCAGGGATCAATCAACGCATCTATTAAAGCCCGCCGTCGCCTCTCGTCAAACGAACCGCCGTCTGGCACCACGACACCACGCCGTCACATCCCAGGTCCAGCCCACGTCATCGAGTGTCGCCAGCCCCACCAGAGCTTCCTTTCAGCTCCTCCTCTCCGCTCCTAAGCCCCCTATATATTACCCCGCCGGTGACAGCTCTCGACGGCAACCTCGGAATCAACTTCAACGAGACATCACATCGACCCTCGCAAAGAACCGCCATGCCTCTCACTGGACACTGCCTCTGCAAAGCCGTCACCTACTCGGTCGACGTCGATGCCCCCCTCCTCACCGGCTACGACCACTGCGACGACTGCCAGCGCCAGTCCGGCTCGACCTACTGTACGCCCCCCCACCCTAACTGCCAGCGCCAGAGCTGACCTCCCTGCAGCCCTCGTCGCCGTCGTCCCCAAGGACAAGCTCACCCTCAACGGCCCCGTCAAGAAGTGGACCGGCAAGGGCTCTTCGGGCAAGGCCGTCCACCGCCTCTTCTGCTCCGAGTGCGGCTCCCCCATCGCCCACGACCCCGACGCCGCCCCCGAGATCATCGCCCTCAAGGCCGGCACCTTTGACTCAGAGCTCAAGAAGAACCTCAAGCCTGTGCGTGCCCTTTGTCTTGACTCAATTGTTCCATGTACACGGCCTAACCTGCCGCAGGACACCGAGATCTGGACTGTCGGCAAGCTGCCGTTCTGCCAGGAGCACCTGGCCAAGCCGTTCAAGTACATGCCCGAGTAGATGATGCATGGAGCGGGGTGAATTTTGTATATTGATGACGATGAGGTACGGTGCACCAAGGGAATAATAGACACCTCGGCGATTACTCCCAACAAGGGCAACAGTGAGAGGTCTCTTTTATTCGTGACCATGCTTCATCAACCGTCACCCCATCACACCGGATCACGCAGCAAGCAACGTGAACACTGAAAGCCTTGATTAATCGTAACTAGTTCCTAGCCATGCTATACCATTATGCATTATGCATCACGCCGTAAACCTCGCCCCCTCATCTATCCTCCTCACTCAAGCCAGTCAAAACGCCATCATCAGAGCAGCCCCCGCAACAGCCATTGCCAATCCCGAACCTGTCCCATCTGTCGGAGCGGCGCCGGTAGAGGCGTGGGTGATGGAGGCAGGCCTCGCCATTGCGCCGGTAGAGGACATCGATGTAGGGGCCGTCGCGTTGCCACCATAGCCGCCCGCCGACACGCTTCCAGCCAAGATGCCAGAAGCGGCACCAGGGGAGCTGACGGCCGAGGCGGTAGCAGGAGTCGTCTGTTGCTGCTTCGTGGCCGACGCCGCAGCACCAGTAATGGCTCCGGGGCCTTGCGTGCCTGACACAGTGTAGTAGAGGCCGACGTCCGTCTGGCCGGGGAACCTATCCGAGCTCTTGGTGTCGCCGCTCGTGGCAAAGGGGGCGTCCATGGTGTTGCTCTCGGCCGACGCAAAGATGGCGCGGAACTGGGCAGTGGGTGTGCCGGTGCAGAGGGCGTTGGAGGCGAGGGACAGGACCCCATCCTAGTAGGCGTTGTCACGCTCGCTGCGGAGGCCGTGGACGAGCAGGCAGCTCTGGCAGGCGCGCCAGTCGACAAAGAAGCTGCCGTTGCACATGCACTGGGCGTGGGCCGCGTAGTTGATGGACTCGGTGCCGTTGGGTTCGCAGGCGGACTCGATGTTGACAATCTCCACGCAGGGAGCAGTGATACCACCCTCGATGGCCGGGTAGCACACCTTCTCCTTGCGCTCGTCGCTGGCATCGCCGCCGTTGCCGCCGTCGGCGCGGAGGGCAAGCCGGGACGCTGAGACGGGCAGCAGGAGGCTGGCGGAAACCGCGAGGAGCGCCGAGTGCTTCATGGTGAACGGCGTGGGGTTGTTGTGGTGTAAGAGCTGTGGTTCAAGAGATGCTGGAAGCAAAGCAACTGGGGCTCGGAGCAGAAGCGGGCCGAGTGGGATGGACGGAATCTCGGGGGACAATAGAAGTGATGTGAAGAGGGAGAAGAATCGTCGGGTCGAGGCGAGGAAGAAATACGACTGGGACGAGAAGCGGCTCGGCTCTTTCTCCCAGGGCAAGCTGGCGACTGCCCCCGTCCGATGCCGCGTGTCGTGCATGGCGGCTGCTGGTCTGCGGTCTTCAAGGTGGCGCGGGCGAAGCTTGGCGAAGCAACGTTCCCGCAGGGAAGGACGGCTGCAAATCTCCTCGCTTGCCATGTCCCCCGTCTGGGCCTCTGAGGCATTGACGTGTTGCGTTCCTGCGCCCCTTGCTCGACGCAGGCGTTGAACGGCAGGCGGGCAGGGTACGGCTGAGTGGTGGTGTTGGCTATGCCCTGCCTTCGAGTAAGCTGCGATGCCAGAACGGGGTGTGGGAAGCTGCAGCTAGGGACGGTGCGTGTTGGCTGCGAACCTGAACCGCGTTTCTGCTCTGGGCAGCTGCAGGATGGGGTTTTGAGGTGTCGACGTAGGGCTGGCGAGTCGGATCAGGAACCTTGGCAGTTGGGAAATTCAACGCCACGATCCGACTGTCCACTGAAGACGCCGTTGTAGAGAATGCTCATCTGTCTTGCGGAAATCGTCATCATTATTTCGTCTTTGTCTCTATCCGAAGCGTGAATTGCAAAAGCGACTCGGCCACCGTCTTGCACGTCTCGGCAGTGCCCGAACACACAAGTTCTCGCCCTGGGCCATCTCGGCGCGGACCAACCCCTTCACAAAACTCTATAAACGCAACCGTCCAAGCTCCATGCTCGAAGCCCATCACCTGCATCTAAATCGTGACATCCATTCATATTCTCATCCTCATGCCGCGAGAGCCAGCAGACAAGCGCCAACAACACCACCCAACCAGACGCCCTGGACACCAAACCGCCCATCCGCCCATCCCTTCTGGGGCGCCTCCTTCTGCACGCTCCCCGTCTGGCTCGCCCGCACGGACAAGCAGCTCGCTGTGCCGCACTCGTACCCGCTCGGACAGCATCCCGCCGCCGGGCCCGCCGCCGGCCCGCACACGAACCAGCCGCCCGCGCACGTCGCCGTGGCGCTCGACTGGGGCACGTCCGTCACGGGCACGACGATGGTGGCGCCGTTGGAGACGATCGTCGTTGACGCGGGCGGCGGGCACGAGTGCGTCTGGCAGTCCCGGTCGGTGCGGCAGCAGCCGCCGCCGTGTGTGGCCAGACAGCCGTAGAAGCCCGTGGGACAGCCCGACTGGGAGCTCGACTCGCTCGTCGTCCCTGGCGCCGATGTCATGTCCGAGGAGCCGGTCGGCCGCCAGGCGGGGTTGCCCGTGGCAGAGCCTGTGCCGGTGGGTGTGGCGATCGTTGTCTTGGTCTCTGTGGTCGGTTGAGGTGACGAGGTGCGTGTGCCAGGAGTGACGATGATGGTGGACGGGATGCCCCCCACGATGGTCGTCCTTGTCAAAGTCATCGTGTCTTGCGAGCGGGTGCTCTGCGCCGTCGTCATCGCCGTCGTGGGCGTTGCCGAAGCGCTTGGAATACCTGGAGCTGTCAGCGGCTGATCATCATGCCCCAGATCGAATTCTCCCCAGATGCCTCAACCTACATCCAACGCCCTGGCAGACATAGCCAGGTATGCAGCACCCGCCCCCTAGATCCGGCGGACAGCTCACAGCACCAACCGGACAACTGCCAACCCCACCGCCGCACTTGGTCCCCAGCGGACAGCACGCCACATGCCCGACGGTCGTGTCCGGCACGTCGGTGCAGTACGTCCCCTCCTGGCAGCACTTGTTCGGCGACCCCTGGTCCGCGCAGCTGTTCATCCCCACGGGACACGACGCCCGCTTGCGCAGCAGGGCCAGCACCGCCGCCGCCCGCCGCAGCGCGCTGTCCTCGCTGTCGTCGTAGTGGCGCGCAAACGCAGGGCGGTAGATCGCGTCGAGGCCCGCTTCCCGCTCGTCGAGGAAGACGCGCGCGGCGTCGACGGGCAGTGGCGCGAAGGCGAGGTGTTCGGGGAAGATCTTTTCGCTCGAGTCGGGGGATAGCTTCTTGATGGCCGTGGGGAGCTGTTGGCTGGCTGTGGCTTGCGACACGAGTGCCAGGAGCGAGGTCGGCAGGAAGAGCATGGCCGAGAGCAGCGCCATCATGAGCTCGACTAGTCCGCGCGGTGACCTCTGGGCGGGGACAGATGTACAATTGCGTGAGATGGGCACGGAAACGCCATCAAAAAGATTTGCGTCGAATAATTCTTGCCTCGTTGCGTTCGAGTCAACGGTGAGCAAGCGAGATGATACGAGGCCACTGGACAGCCGTTTTGTGTGCAGACAAATCGGTGGCTGGGGACGCTTGGGCTGGGAGCCACACCTGGGCACCAAGCTCCCTGCCTCATACGAAAAGATGGCATCCATCGATGCGTACGAAGCACATAGCAACGAAACTTGGTGATCGCGTGTGAGCTCGAATTAGCTTGTATTGAGTGTGTATGGTGCTGCACCGTCGTTGCCAGGCGTTGGAATGTCCTCTAGGTAACACAACGGCCCGGACTATGACGTATGTAGTGCATGCCTGCGCAGGCAGTCTTCTAGAAGATGGATGGCGTACGAAGTAGGCACACCGCAGCGGGCCGCAGAATGGGCCGGCCCAGGCGCCGCTTGCAACACCCGAGACGTCCTGGGAGTCGTACGAACATCTAATGTTACGCGATTTTGCTCTTATTGGTACGTGCTATACAAGTTATTGGTCATGATCGGAGCCAAGTCAGTTCAAAACATGCTCTCGCCTTTTTGCTCGGCCCTCCGTCTGGGGACGTCGTCTCCAGCGCCGTCCTGCTTGGCAGCAGCCCCAGCCTTTTCAGCCGTGGAGCCCTTGACGAATGCATGGCACAGCAGTCCAGCAGCCACGCTGACGTTTAAGCTGTCAACGCTACTGCTCTGAACGAAGCGAGGCACCGACACCTCAAAGTCCGCCGCCACCTTGATCGGCTTCGACAGGCCATAGCCCTCGTTGCCGAGCACAAGGAGACAAGGATCCCTCTCCAGCGGGCTCTCCCGTTCGATGGCTTCTGTTGAGATGAACTTGCCGCCGTGCCGTTTCACGAGCTTCTTTTCCGGCGGTGCCACAGCTGCATATGTCTTCCAGCCAGCCTTCTTCGAATCTTCGAGGAACTCAACAGGTGAGTCGACGGTAAAGATGGTGATTTCTTCCGCTGCCCCGGCGGCAGACTTGAGAACAACCGGCGTCAGGGTGGAAGAGCCGCGATTCGTAATGCCGACGGCGTCAACACCAAGGTAGCTCGCCGTTCGGAGCAACGCCCCTAGATTGCCTGGATCGAGAATCTCGCTCAAGAGCAGGACAAAAGGCTTTGCAGTGACGTGGTTGGATCGAGGGACAAACGTCTCCGCGCCGTTGATTGCCTCCTCCTCTTTCGTTTGATGGTCCAGCCGGATCTGGAATCCCAATCTCGCAGGCGATTCTTCCAATTTCCCCAGCGACGCAACGGGCAGCTGGGGTAGAGGCGACGTCTCCAGCACGAAGCCATTGTGCGGGCGCCCCATGCTCATCTTGTCCATGAGACGCTGCTCTTCGTTGGGGACGATTTTGACTGGCACCCGGTGTCTTTCAGCCAGCCTAGTCATGACATCATTGTCCTTTGAGTCCCTCCGGTTCTCGCCGCCGTATATGTAGAGCTGATATAGCTTCCGCCTTCCTTGCTCCAGCGCTGCCTTGACGACGGACTTGCCGTAGAGGAACTGGGACGCCGCGGTGGTGTACTTGATGTTCATTGGCATCATGACCTTCCTTCGGCCCCTGGACTCTTGCGTCTCTGGTGAGACTTGGTCGCTGCCGCTGGCCGATTGGTGATTATTCGTCTGGCGCGAGAATGGGTCGCTGCTTGGTTGGCGATCATCCGTCCGACGCAAGAATGGGCGGCTACTCGAGTGTCGATCGTCTGTGCGGCGCGAAAATGGGCGGCTACTCGACTGGCGATCGTCTGTATGACGCGTAAATGGGCGAGATTCCTGTGCCGCTCGACGAGGCTGCCAGGGGCCGTCGGCGGACCGGGACTGCGCTGGTCGCACGGGCTCTTGCAAGTCCAGAGACGCAGCTTTGTCCTTTAGAGATCCGTGCTTGAGCTGATATACCATGCTTCTCTTCCCAAACGACGACTCGGGGTCGAGGAACCGCTTCCGCCTGGTCTGCCTGCCGCCGTCCTCTTCGTCGACATCCGCCGCCTTGCGGTCCAGCTTCTTTCTCAGCTTTTGCTGCTGGCGCCACGATCCGGCGCCATCGAGGGCTCTGGTCGTTCGGCCGTCATCGCGCGCGCCTCGGCCGCGAGCACCGGCGAATGCTCTCTGGAAACGGTCCGCTCCGAACTGGGCGTTTTCCGACCTTCGCAAGCCCCGGTGGATCGCCGAGAGACTGGCTAGGCGGGTCAACACACGAGGCGCCGGGCTGGACTTGACGAGTAACCGAACGAAAGGCCGGCACGGGCCAGCGGCCCTCAAGTGTCTTGAGTTTATCATCGCATTGTGCGTTTGGTCGAAGTCACCAAGATTGAAGCGGCTCGCAGGGAGCCATCAGGACCTTTATGCTACATGCAGGGGTTCGTTCAAAGGCAGGCGGTGACGCGATAGCGGGCCTCCTGATTGGCCATATTCCATGTCGCATCCCCCGGCAGCCCCACCATGCATGAACTGAACGCGTGGTGTCCAGAAACCGCGTCTCCAGCTGCCAGGTAGGTATTACTGTACTTGACTTTCGACCAAAACTTGACGTGACTTTTCCTAACGATTTCGTCTCTTCAACGGCACCTCATGGCAAAAAACGGCAGCACTTGATAGCCGGTCAAGGTACGAAGCCTCTATCCCTCCCTGGACTTGCGCTGACTTTGCGACAGATGGATGAACATGGGACGGTCGCCGGGCCCCGCGAAGCCTCCGAAGGCGACGGTTGCGTTTCCGTGCCCAAGATCTCGTTCGACTTTGTGACTGGCGACGTTGGGCAATTCGCAGGCGATTGGCGCGACAGCAGCCCGGATCCGTCCCCAGCGGCCAGTCCCAAACCCGACGATGCAGCCGACGTCGACGCCATCACTCCGCCGGGACGGGCTCCCGATGGTCGGCTCGAAGTCGCAATCCCCGAGATTCCCACAAACGCACGCGACGAGTACGCCACGGTCTACAGCGATGTTGTGGAGCGCATTACAGATGCCATAGGTGGGCGAGGCCGGGCCCAATACAATGTCGAGTTCACGGACGGAAGTGAAGATCTGGTATGTCATTCGAACGACTTTGCAGCTTCATCGCCTCTCCCAGACACGCGGTTACCCTTGCGTTTGCGCGCTTCCTTGGTACGGCAGCCTGGACCCCTGAATCATCCCGCCAGCTGGCAGGCGACCTCGATTTTGCATCCTGTGCATCACCTCCTTGCCAACACACTTCCTTGCAAGTGATTAGTGGGTGCTCGCCAAAGCCCCAACTGCTGCGCGTGATTCATCTTATATTTAGGCTGCCACCTGCAACACTCGTTTCCTCTTTCTTGCACCCGCCTCTATCCTGCCATTCGTCTTCATCTTCATCCCCATCTTCACCTTCATTCGCCTCCACACCATCCCTACCTGGGCACCTCATCTTCACCAGAGGCAAACACAAGACTAACCTGTCACGAGGTCTCCTTGGGTGAGCTGAGAGTCCTCGAGAACGGCAGAGAAGCACTCCATCGGTTCAACACCATGGCTGGGACATCCCTCAAGCGCAAATATGCCCGAGACGACGAGTGGGATTCCGAAATGGAGTATCCCGACTCGGACCCGATGGACATTGACGACGATGAAGATGAAGGCATCGTTTCTCGTCATCCCACCACACGCGCCGGTCGCGTGCTGCGCTCCAGAGACACTGCTCGCCGAAACCCCGTGATCCAGTCTATTGGTTCCGACGAGGACGACAGTGATGTTGCAGAGACTTCATCGTCACGTCCCAGACGCAACCTGCGAAAGCGGCGGGCACAGCCCCAGCAGCAGCAGCTGAGCCTCTACGGCATTTCTACTAAGAGTAGCCAGGCCGAAATGGAGCAGGATGAGCTGGCCAATGAACCCCAAATGCCTTCGGATAGAGAAGATGGCGATTTTCTGCCCGTTGTTTCAGATCTTGCTGTCAAAAGGACTCGCCGAACCGGTGCCGTCCAACGCTCCAGGCGGCTGCACGCCCAGCGGGCCCGATCGCGGGCTCAACTGCGAGCGACGAACCGAAGGGGATCCGACGACTCCGACATCGAGTTTGAACAGCCCCGTCGATCATCCAGAGCAACCAGGAACATGGTTGACATGCGAGACGAAGCTCTCATGGATGACGACTCGTTCTACGTGGTGGACGACAAGGCAGCGGCGGGCCCCAAGGTTGTCTCAGTCAGAGAGATATTTCAGCCAGTACCGCCAGAGTCCGGATTCAGCAGAGTGCACATTGTCAACTGCCATAACTGTGGCGGCTCCAAGCAGCGCGGTCAGATTGTGCACTGCCAAGGATGCAGCCTCTCGTATCACAAGCATTGCCTCGGATTCCGCAGTGCGCGAGACCATGTCGTCACCAAGGTTGGGGATGAATACTTTGTTTTGCAGTGCAGGTTCTGCATCGACGTCTACAGCAGCAAGGACAAAAACGCCCCCAAGCACAGCACATGTCAGCTGTGCAAAGATGGCGGCCAGGCCTGCGCGCCCTTTTCCAAGAAGAAGACGGCTCGCCAGGAAGAAAAATTGCGAGAGGAGAACGGCGGCACTGACCCGACCACGCCGGTTTCGCCAAATCTCTTGAATAACCCAGACATTGTCCTCTTTCGGTGCGTCACTTGCCACAGAGGCTGGCACCTCGACCATCTGCCTCGCACGGGCAGCGAGCCGATAGGGACGGATATCAAGGCCGAGCGACTAAAGGACTACATGGTCGACTGGCAATGCAACGAATGCACCTCGGTGAAGCACAAGATTCACCGCTTGGTCGCTTGGCGGCCTTTGCAGGATCCCGCTTGCCACCCCTCGTTTGAGGACGTGAGCGACGATGGCAAGGAGTACCTGATCAAGTGGGAGACAATGTCTTACTTTCACTGCACTTGGATGCCAGGCGCATGGGTCTTTGGGACCGCGGCGGGCGCGATGCGAACATCCTTTGGAAAACGCGCATCACAGCTCGATCTCTTGAAACCCACTGAGAAGGAAGCCATCCCGGACGAGTATCTCATGGCGGACATTGTCTTCAACGTCAAGATGAACGCGGGCGTCTCGAGATACAAGTCCAAGGAATCCGACTTGGCGAATGTTGCCAACGTCAACAAGGTGCTGGTCAAGTTCCAAGGCTTGGGATACGACGACGTGGTGTGGGATTCGCCCCCTGGCAAGGACATGGGTGAATTCTATACCGCCTTTGAAGACTCGTACCTCGAGTACGTCGAGGGAAAGTATTTCCACAACGAACCCCACAGCAGGATCCGAGATCGCATCAAGTCGTTTAAAGCCTCAGAGTTGGAACAGGTTGACGCTCAGCCGGCCGGCATCAAGAGGGGTAAGCTCATGGGATACCAGGTGGAGGGTCTGAACTGGCTCTTGGGAAACTACCACGAAGGGAGAAGCGTCGTGTTGGCAGACGAAATGGGCCTAGGGAAGACGGTTCAAGTCGTTAGTCTCGTCACCTCGTTGGTACAAGATGAACCCAAGGTACGCGCCAGCCGCAGAGTCCTTTGTTGGATTTGTGCTAACACGCCACAGTGCTGGCCATTCCTCGTCGTTGTGCCGAATGCGACATGCGCGAACTGGCGCCGAGAGTTCAAGCAATGGGCTCCGGACCTGCGAGTTGTCACGTATCACGGGGGGAAGGAGTCTCAGGACCTGGCCTACAAGTACGAGCTCTTTCCCAACGGATCTACGGACATGAAGGCGCACGTGGTCATCATGTCGTACGACTCGGCCCAAGACCCGAGGACGAGCGCACTCTTCAAGCCTGTGCACTGGGTGGGCCTTGTTGTCGACGAAGGGCAGCGGCTCAAAAACGACCGGAATCTGCTCTACCTCGCACTGCGGGCCATGAGGATACCGTTCCGCCTCCTGCTGACCGGCACCCCGCTGCAAAACAACAAACGGGAGCTCTTCAACTTGCTGCAGTTTATCGACGAAACCCAGGATGCAGCCAGCTTGGACGCCGAGTACGCGGTCCTCGACAAGGAAACTCTGCCCAAGCTGCACGAAGAGATCCGCCCGTATTTTCTGCGACGGACCAAGGCCGGGGTCCTCAAGTTCCTCCCGCCCATGGCGCAGATCATCCTGCCTGTGACCATGACCGTCATCCAGGAAAAGCTATCCAAGAGCATCATGGCGAAGAATCCGCAGCTCATCAAGACCATGTTTGCCAACGACAAGATTAGCAGGAAGGATCGGAGCAGTCTCAACAACATCTTGATGCAGCTACGAAAGTGCCTCTGCCATCCTTTCATGTACTCTGAGGCGATTGAGGAGCGACACCACGATCCGTCGGTCCTCCACCAGAACCTCGTGGAAGCCTCCGCAAAGCTCCTCCTGCTCGAGATCATGCTTCCCAAGCTCCAGGAGCGCGGCCACCGGGTCCTCATCTTCAGCCAGTTCCTCCAACAGCTGGACATTCTGGAAGACTTCCTCGGGGGTATGGGCTGTCAGTTCAGAAGACTCGACGGCGCAATGTCTAGCCTGGAGAAGCAGCGCCGGATCGATGCGTTCAACGCCCCAGACTCTCCCGTTTTCGCATTCCTCCTGTCCACTCGTGCGGGCGGTGTCGGCATCAATCTGGCGACGGCGGATACGGTCATCATCATGGACCCCGACTTCAACCCCCACCAAGACATCCAGGCCCTCTCTCGAGCTCATCGAATCGGCCAAAAGAAAAAGGTTCTCTGCTTCCAGCTAATGACAAAGGACTCCGTGGAGGAGCGAATCATGCAGGTGGGCCGGAAGAAGATGGCCCTCGACCACGCGCTCATTGAGAGCATGGACGATGACGACCTGGCTGGCGACGACTTGGAGTCGATCCTGAAGCACGGCGCTCAAGCCTTGTTCAGCGACGACTATCAGAAGACTGCCATCCACTACGACGGGCCTTCAGTTGACAAACTCCTAGATCGCTCTCAGATGGAGCAGACCAAGGCTGACGAGGAAGGCTCGGCGGAGACGCAGTTCTCCTACGCTCGAGTCTGGGCCAACGAAAAGTACGGTTTCAACGAAGGACTAGACGCAGTTGAAGACAAAGCTCCAGAACCCATCACCTCGAGCGTTTGGGACAAGATTCTCGCGGAGAGAGAGGAAGAGGCACGCCGCAAAGCAGAGGCTAACAAGGAGGTGCTGGGGCGAGGTGGCAGACGTCGAAACGTGAGTTTCTCTCCCTTCATTGTCAAAATATGGCTGTGCCCAGGACTGACCCGTTGCCGCAGGCCATCAACTACAAGGCCAACGCCCTCGAGAACATCCCTGTGCCCGAGGGCATCGAGCCTGAATCGTCCGACTCCTCCGAGTTCGCTGGCGCCGATGAATCGCCAGATGAATCGGAGGACGAGGACCAGGCCGCAAAAGGTAAACGGCGCAAGTTGTCAAACGTTCAGCTTAAAACTCCAGCAGCGACCCCAACCAAGAAGAGCCAGACCAAAGGCAGCGTTGACACCAAGTCCAAGCAGACGGCGAAGTCGAAGACACCACAACGAGCAACCCCCCGAACCCCGTCCCGAAAGCCGTCCCAAAAGTCGGCGCAAAAGTCGACGCCCCCAAAGCGAAGCCAGCCAAGCCAGAAGCGAAGCGGCAAAGCAACTCCGAAGCAAAGCCTGCAAGCAACCCCGAAGCAAAGCCGGCAGCCAAAGAAACGAAACGAACTCAGCCTCAGCAAATCCCCTTCTTCTCCTACCAAGACCTCTTCCAAGGTACCGTCACAGCTCAGTATCGAAACGGCCCCCCCCAAGCACAAGCCAGAGGCACAATCCCCGGTGGTCCATCCAACCCCCCTTTCCAGCCCAACGGCTACGCTCCAGGGTACGGCGTCAACGGCAACCTCGCCAGTGGCGTCCCCAGCCACTACCGTAACGCTGGCGGACGAGGTGGCCAGTCACAGCCCTACCAAAGCATGAACTTGCCGACTGGGCCATTGAGGATCCCCCAACCCCGTCCTCCTCTCACTCCTGCTTGGTACACAGACGGCATGGTACCAGTACCGAGAAATATGCCACACACGTACACCGGTCACAACCTTTCGGAGGCTCAGCTACGACTTGCTATTGATGATGTGTGGCATTCCTCGTCCAATGCCAGCACAAAACAACAAAGGATATCCACACTACTCCACCAGTTGAGACTGTTGGGTATGCAAAACGGGACGCAGCAGCGGTGATGGGGCTCCTCTCCATCCCCAACGAAACGCCGACATGAGCTATTGCTACAATGTCATGGTTGACATTGGACGACGAAACTAGCTTAGATCCTTTGGTATCAAGGACAAACAAATAGATGCCTTTGAGCAGTGGTGAAGAACACCAGAATGTCTTGACCATTTGTGAGCTTGCAGATGTGCAAACAGAGATATGGAGACTCGATGCCATACAGCAGCTACCCGTAGCCTTCGGCACGTTGCGTATGGCGGTGCAAACAAATGTCACCGTAAGTTTGAACCTTTGCGATGCCTTGCACGTCGTGCTCAACTGTTTGGTCTAGTTTCACCTCTCGACTTGCACTTCCTTTTCTAACGTTTATGCTTTTGCCGGCGAACCACTTCTTCTGCCTCGGTTTGCAGATTTTGTTCGAGATAACCGCCAAAGTAAACCCTTCTCACCTCATCTCAAAAGTGCGTTTGGGCCCTGTTTCCCTGCCCCGGTCATCTCCGTGTCTCACGTTTTCCGGACTCTGTTTGCAATGGACCGGTTTGGCGGCCGCTATTCGACACCTCGGTCTCTGCCGTATGTTTCGTGGTCGTCCGAGGCGAATACCACGCGGGGCAGCTCTTTATCCTCCGGTGAGGACCTCCAGCTCAGAGGGCCGTTTAGGATGAATCACCTTCACGCCGCGCTCCCTGGCGCGGGCCACGCCGACGAGGGCCGCTACGGGCGCAAACGGCGAGAGCCTCATCCGGCGCTGTCTGCTTATGCCGCGAGTGGCCATGGACATGCGCTTTCGCCCGCGTGGCGCTTCTCTCCCGACCGGGCCTTGGTTGGGGGTGTTGGCTGGGCGCCCTCGACTCCGGGGCGATCGTCAGACGGCAGCGGTGGCAGCGTGGATGGCTTTGCGTACTGCCTCGATCGGGGCAATGGACAGGTTACGAGGCTGATTCCGGCGGATGTGCTGCCGCCGCTGAATGAGATTCCGGCGAGGGAGGCTGATCGGATGGGCATGGTTGTGCTGCCCCCGTTGCAGACCGAGCCGCCAAGGGGCGTTGCTGGGACCAACCAGCAGGTGACCGTCAAGGTACGTCAAGTCCTACACCCGACGGACAGCCAAGTTGAATCCGTCGCAGCACATCCGTGGACAAGCATCTGACTCTGTCCAGGGCCCCTCGGCCTCTGGCATGCATCCGTTCGGGGGCCAAAGCCTGAGCGTGCCACAGAAACACATTGACCGCATCGCCGCCACGAGCATCCCGATTTCGAAAAGGTCCAAGATATACTGCGACAAATGGATCCACGAGGGCGTCTGCGCCTTTACCCAGCAGGGCTGCAAGTTCAAGCACGAGATGCCGGTTGACGAGCATACGCAGCGTTCGCTCGGGCTCTTCCAGGGGCTGCCGAGCTGGTGGAGGAAGCGCCAAGAGGATTTGAATCCTCGCCAGGCAATGCCGCCGTCGCCGCTTGAGACTGGTTCAAGAGGGAGTGATGACATGAGGGGCTTGCTGGATGCGCCAAAGGGACCGCCGTGGCGGGAGAGGAAGACGGCCGAGGCAGCGCGGTTGATGAGCCCACCGAGGGAGCTTAGCAGTAAGCAAATGAGTGGCCCGAAGCGGCTCCAACTTACTCCAAACGGGTGTTGACTGTGAATTAGGCAATGACCGACCCTCGTCCATCGGAAGCGGTCTTGTCCCGTTTATATGGGGGCCAATTGGCACACCTGCACGCAGGACACCAGCCGACTCCGACTTTTGTAATGACAACACAAGGGGCACTAGGGTATACGGCCATGGAGGCCCGAAGCATGCTGGGCCAGGATTCGGTCAGCAAAGGATGAAGTGGTAAAGATTGGCAGTTTGTGCAAAGCTGGGGATTGGGCGTCCACATTTGGGCGCAGCAGCATCAGGACAGCGTATAGAGATGAATAGGTTGCGTATTTTGCAGCCACGGTACCCAAATTTGACACCGTGGTTCATGTTAGATCCACTCAACCGTCCAGGTCTGCCGGCCGCTTCGGAAGGGAACGACCTCGACGCCCTCGCCGACAATGTTTCCGGAGACGACCTCCTGGCCCTTGGAGAGCCGGATTCTTTGGCCCGACTTGTCCTCGACGCCGTAAAACCTCCTGCCGTAGCCGCCGAGGAACCCCTCCAGCAGCTCCTGAGTAACGTCTGACTCCTCGATCTCGCCCCGCTCGATGGCTTCTTCCAGGGCGGTCATGGTCAACTGGCAGGCGTATGGCTGGGTGAAGACGCCCGCAGCTGTCTTGCCCTTGCCCTTTTTGGCGCCGATGTCGTGAGGGGCGCTGTCGGTGCCGAGGAAGAATTTGCCCTTGCTGGCCACGAGGGCCTGTAGGAGGGCGGTGCGATCCTCGGGGGTCTGTCTCTCGTTAGTATAGTTGACCATGACAACCTTGTGAGGAATTGTTCGCTTACCTTGGCGACTGGCTTACAGAATGAAAACTAAAAGGTCAGCACAACATTTGGCATCAGACCCAGAACGAGTACTCACCACCTCGCCGGCCCAGTCATCAACCGTGAGGAACAGGTGATGGCACGTCAGCGTCCCCACGACGGTGTCTCCGCAGGCCTTGACTGCTTCGACCGCATCCTTGGTCGAGCAGTGCTCCAGGACGATCCTCAGCTTCGGAAACTTGGAATGAAGCAGCTTTAGCGTGGGCAGGAACTTGCTCTCGGCGTTCAAGATGGTGATGCCCTGCTTCGGGTCGCTCGGAATCTCGCCGTGCAGGTTGAGCACCAGGCCGCATTCTTCCATGGCTGCAAACACGGGGTAGAATGGCTCATATGACAGCACGCCGGAGGAGGAGTTTGTCGTGACGCCGGCGGGATAGCTCTTGATGCCGCTGATGCCGGCCTTCTTGGCCTCGCGGACGACCTCTGGGGTGATGGACTCGTGAAGATACAGAGTCATCAGATACGTGACGGAGGGGTCGATGGCCTCCAGCCGTTCCTTGTATTCCAGAGCCTGGGATACGCCGGTGACTGGCGGGACGAGGTTGGGCATCACGTAGGCGATGTTGACGCCTCCGCGGCGAACTGTTGGCGCCACGGCGGCGGACATGGGGCCATCGCGCAGATGGACGTGAAAGTCTGCTGCTGCGGGCAGCTCAAAGGGGCCCAGAGGCATGTTGAGGTGGTTTTGTGCTTGAAACCGTGTAAGCAGGCCGCATGGGCTTCGGAGCAGGTGGAGGCAGGTTCATCTGCAGCGCATACCTCGCGTTGTGGCGATTCCGTAAGCGGCCGGATGAGACGAGCCTCCCAATTTTAGAAGTACAAGTCTGCGGTCACGGTGCTAATAGCCTCTCAATTGTTTTTGCCCGTACCTATGCACAAACTCGACTCTGGGCGCAGGTTCGTCCAATAATTTCGAGGCGAGGTCCAGAAGCCCGTGGTCGAATGAGCGGGGCATTTGCTTATCAGATCGGTGTCACTTATCGCCGGCTCAACGTCGGCTCGTCTGGTCATCGTCCCCACCCCCACTACATCCCGCTTCGAGCACGAGCTCCCACGACTGCCTACCAAGCACCTCCTCAACAGCTGCCTTTTGGTTTTTGCGTTTTCAGCACTTCAACGCATGATTCGCGCGCAGAATTGAAGGGACGACGTTGCCCTCGAGTATGAAGGCAGCGGGCCCACGATAGACTGGACAGCGGACCTCTCCACGGCGCCCGCGACAAACTACCGACGCGGCCAGGTGATCCTTCCAGCTCGAGTCGAGCTGGAAACCTGGGTGGTTGAAGATGGATCAAGCCAAAGTCATCTTTGGGAGCTTCCATCCAGCTCCAAACGTCGTCAGATCCGCCAATAAGTACGATTCTGCCATCAAACAATACCTCTCTTCGTTGAGCAAGCTGTCGCACGAGGAACGAGTGGCCATCTACAGCCAGCCGGCCGCGATCCTCAAGGTAATGTCCCCAACCGCTTCTTTCGATCGAAATATCTTTGCTCATGATTCGTAGGTACTGGATCCAGCTGTCAATTCGATCGGATACCTCACCATCCTCGACATGGTCCTCGACGGCCTGGGCGCTGAAGCCGCCAAGCACAGTGAACTGCTCGACAAGACTATAGAGTTTCTGGTCAAGTTCGATCCCTGTCAGGTGCGGTATGTGGTGGCGGGTTTCCTGTCGATTCTCGACAAGGTTGGGGCCGGCCACCTGTTTTCGGTAAATGGGCCCATGCAGTTGATCCAGTCTCCGCTCTCTGCTGACCTCCAGCGCAGCCTCTTGTCGCGACCGAGTTGCTCGCCATGGCGATTCTGCGTCTCGACCCTAGCGGCTCAATGTTCACGCCGGCACATCTCGTCTTGGCCAGACTCGCCTACACAGCTAACAGCGTGGAGCCGGCTCTGGAAGCTCTCGACGCCGACATCCTCTTGTACCCCAACATGTCTGGTTCCAAGGAAGCGAGGCCTCTGTGTGACCCGGATACTCCGCCGTCGGCATTCATGCCAGCATGCACTGGGCCGACGGATCAGCTGAAGAGCGCGTCGATCCTAGAGTACAACCTTCTTCGCGGCTTGATCTACATTTCGAGGCGGGACTGGTCCAAGGGTCGTGCGGCGCTGGAGCAAGTCATCACACATCCGTCAAAGGAAAGGGGCGTGAGCAGGATGATGACGGATGCCCACAAGAAATGGGTGCTGGTAGGCCTGATGCAGCAGGGCAAGACCCCCAGCCTCCCTCCACACACCAACCCCGCGATCCAGGGCATCTACCAGGCATTGAGCGCACCATACACGGCAATTGCCAACCTGTTCAGCACGGACAAGACGGCCGAGCTCAAGGCTGAAGTCGAGGCGAACCGTCAGGCGTGGGAAGACGATGGCAATGCGTCGCTCGTGGCCGAGGTCATGGCAGCGTACCAGAAATGGCAAATCCTCAACCTGCGGCGGATATATCAGCGAGTCTCCATCGCCGAGGTGCGAAGGACAACCTTGAACGCGGAGACGGGCGAGCCGTTGGCCGACGACCAGGCCACCGTTGCCCTGGTGCGGGAAATGATTGAATCCGGCATGCTGAATGGCGAGATCCAGGCGGGGCAAGGGGAGAGCTATCTCGCCTTTAGAGACAACCAGGCCTTGATGTCGGAGGCGGAATTCGCGGCGGAGGTGGCACGCAGCCATGACGGCATCCAAGCACTGAGCAAGCAGTACCGACTCGCGAACGAACGGCTAAGTGGCAGCAAGGACTATGCGCGGCATCTTTACCGAGAGCAGAGGCGGGCAGAAATGGAGAGGGAAGCGGACGCGGCCGTTGGCTTCGAGGCCCAGATCGAGGACGAGGACCTCATGACGGGCGTTTTGGCGCATGCTTAACCTGGTCTCAGAGGCGATAGATGGGCGCTGGGGACTACATACACAGTCGACGCATCATGGTATGACGTGATGACTTGAAGATGACAGACAGTACGACGATTTATTGCTACGATCTGATGCCTGTGCCTTTTGTTGTGTCGGCAGCGTCCAGCTACGCTCATAGTGTTGGAGATGGCCTCTAGCCTAGGTTGGGGAACCACCAAAGCAGATGTCCTAGATCACTCCATAGCGTGCAAAATGTCCAGCATGCTTCCCGGTTCGGGAGTCTTTTTGATTTTCCAAGGAAGCTTATGCTGACCTATATCGTAGGAGTAGTCATGCTGGCCCGAGCTCAACAAGGTTCGAGGCACAACGGGATGCTTTTGCGCCACAAGGCTTAATAGACGCGGCCAAGAATATTCAACCTTTCGGGCCTTGCCTAGTGTCTGCAACGTTTTATCCTCACGCGTCTATGTGGCAGGGCTGAATGGCTGCATCTTGTAGGGCTAGCTGTCAGGGCATCGAGGCCAAGCCATGGACGAGATGAAACCCATGCAACACTGGCTACCGTACATCGCGGCACGCCCAAATCTTGTACGTGTTGCAACTCCCCAAGTGCCTGCCAGACACTTGTCCCTACGCCGCCTTGCTTGGCACAATGTTGGTTGGTTGTTGTGATGCCACCGCGTATAACACGCGCCGAAGCGTTTCCATCGGCAACCCGTAAACGTTGATTTTGTGGCTGCAGCACGACCCCCTGCATGGGCAAAGGCTATGTATCCGAAGGCTGTCGAGCTGGTGCGCCCCGGCAGGAGGCTTTGCGAAAATAAGCGAGGTTTGGCATGGATGGACCGCAAAGCCGCAGCTTTGACTCGCGAGCTGGCGGGTTTACGCTTTCGATTATAAGTTTCTGCCCGACGGGCTCCATCCGTGGCGCTCAGGGTTCCCCCAATCATTTATTTTCCTGCAGATATTGGAAATTCGTGTCCATTGCCAAAGTTGCCCGTCTGGCTGATTTCCCCTAGATCAGCCAGCCTGCTCTGCTGTCTATAAAATGGTGTCCTGGTCCGCCTCTGTCCTCCCTTCTTTTCACCTATACAGACACAGACACAGACACTCAAACA
>PKSG01000078.1:0-14578 GCA_002916505.1 Tolypocladium paradoxum | reverse complement strand
ACACACACACACACACACACACACACACATACATACACAAGCAAGCAAACACACACACAAACACACACACACACACACACACAAACAAACACACACACACAAGCAAACACACATACACACGTACATACACAAGCAAGCACATACATATACAAGCAAGCAAACACACACACACACAAACACACACACGCACACAATGGTCCGCCTATCCTCTCTTGCCGGGTTGGCCATCTCGGCCCTCGCCTTCCTGGGCGCCACCAAGCCCGTTGAGCCTCGCGGCAACAAGGGCCCCCTGCACGACGAGGACACCTACATCGGTGTCATCAACGCAACCCCTTACCGCTGGACAAGGGGCTACAACAACTTCTACCAAGTCTTGGGTTGGTTTTGGCCCGAGCACATCGACCCCGGCGAGTCCTTCCAACTGCTCGCCGAGCGACGGAACGGCTTCTTCGCCGACGACTCGGCGGCCGAGGTCGACTTCCACCTCGAGGGCACCTCCAAGCCCATGTCCTTCCAGGTCCAGTACCGCAAGGGCTACCCCCACAGGGTCTGGGTCGCGTTCAAGGAGGAGCTCGAGACCATGAACAACCGCAAGGGGACCCAGCACGAGCTTGGCTTCCTCCGAATGCCCGGGGGTGTCGGCTTCATGCTCGCCGGCACAGAGGGACACTTCATCTCCAACGACCCCCCCATCACCTGGATGCAGGACACCCTCCCCGACGTTGGCCACATTCCCCTCCGCGAACTCGCCCTGCCTCGCTCCCACCACGCGGGCATGTGGAAGGGGGTGGCACCCATCGGCGCGGGATGCCCCGGCAACACTCTCACCCAGGATGACGACCTCTACAACCAGCTGGGCAACGGCGGCATCCGCATCCTCGACGTGCGCGCCACCAAGTGGCACAAGCACTTCCGCGAGAGCCACGCATCCAAGGTCAAGGGGCTCGGCTGGCAGGGCATGTTCGGCGCCGGCGTGCACGAGATGATTGACATTGTCAACCGCTTCACCGAACAGTACCCTGGCGAGCTCATCGTCTTCGACATGCATGAGGAGGCGCGCAACGCAGACGACCACTTCGACAAGCTGGATGAGTCCGAAACGGCCGAGCTCTACGAGCTCCTGCAGCTGCTCAACCACCGCATCAGCGTGCCCGACGACGAGGACATCACCAAGTGGCCGCTCGAGCGCTTCATCGGCAACGGCACCACGGCCGTGCTCGTCCACATCAAGAAGTCGTGGCTCCCGCTCGGCAGCTTCCCCGGCGGCAAGGAGGGCTTCGTCTCGGACAACAACTTTCCCTTCTGGGGCCGCTGGTCCAACAAGAACAACGTCGACGAGATGGTTGCGGACCAGCTCGAGCAGCTGCGCTCGCACCAGACGCACCGCGCCTCCAAGGTGTGGAACATGGAGTGGACCGTCACGCAGCACGCCGGCAACATCGTCTGGCCCGTCGACTCCATCATGAAGATGAACTGGCCCGCCTGGCGCAGCCTGTACCACGAGTTCTGGGACGCGCTCACCGACGAGATGTACCCCAACTGGTTGACCATGGACAAGGTGCACCACAACCAGCAAAAGGCCATGGTCATGGCAATCAACCACTGTCTTGCGGCGCGCAAGTGTGGGAGCTTGGGGGGCAAGGTCAACACAACTGCGGCGGCCTGAAGGAGGGCGATGGTGGAGGCGGAATTGTTGGAGTTGATTTGGCAGCGTCTCTATTTCATTTCTTTGGTGGGTAGGATTGGAGTTGGAAGGGGACTCGGATTGACACTTGGATTGGGCTTTGGATTCAGAGCTGAGCGTTTCTGCACAACTGCGATTGATGGACTTGATTTTTGAATTGGAATTGAAAGGTTTATACCCTCGGGGTTTGAGCATTGGTTCGGCAGACTTGGATACGCGAATGAAATGGGATTGGGCACAACTTTGCCTTGATGATGCCGTGAAGCGAAATGCAAATGATTGCAATCGAATTGTCCCGTCCATTGTCATGAGAAGCGTCGTTGTCTCCAACGGTGTAGCGGCTGTGACTGGCCCTCGAGTCGTCGGATCGATCAAGCACCAGCACCCGCAGTCAATGCACGCCTGCAAGAGGCAAGAAACGGCGCAATCGTCCCATGTCTCGACGGGTGTTTCTGCCGCGCTGCGCCATTTCATCGGCTCTCTGCCGTGCTGGTGCCTCGTATTCCCTCTGCCACGGACAGTTGTCGCGTCGCCACGGTTGATTGATTCTTCGGCACGCGGGCCATGGCGCGCCAATCGCTGCGGTGATGAATTAGATCTCCAGGCCTACCGCCCTTGGCTGACCTGGGCCTCCATACACGGCCGAAGAAGGCGGCGTTGTCGAAGAGATGCGTGCACGAGTGCTTCATATGCGTTCTGCAACTCAACCGGGACCATGATGATCCCAGTGCACCAGCAAGGGGTGCAGCGGCAGACTCGGCAGGCCAGACCCGAGCCACTGGGGTCGCCGCCTGGAAGTGGGCCCAACAGCGCTCTGCAGCGCCACGTGTCGCGGAGAGGGTGAAGCCTGCTCCCACGTTCCTGGGCGCTAATAATAGCCTGGAGCATCCAAACATTCTTCTCGTTGGCTTGGCTGGTGACGACGGAACCGCCTGCAGTCTCTCGACGGCTGCTCTCTACCACAGCCTCCTAGCCAAGGAGGAATCCTCGTGCCAGCCGTGGTCTTGGTCAACGAGACGAATGCAGCCAGCGGCGACGGCAGCCTCGGGGCGGCGGCCAACAACTGCCGCTCCGACTGGGGTCGCGCGACCAATTTCCTCAACATCGACTACAACTACGGGTCGCCGCCGGGGTCCGTGTTCGAGGCGGCGAGGGTCAACAGCATCACGTACAACAGGACGTGCTGCGGGCAGGTGTCGGCCGCGTCGGCGGAGCGACTGCTGGGATAGACGGTTCATGGAGTCTGGGTGGCCGCGTTGATACCTACGGAGCTGATGGGCATGTTTATATGGCTGGACGAGCTGTCCGGAGTACACGGCTGATGTATACAACTTGCATACACGCGAACTGTTCAACTGGTTGCTAGTGACGCCAAGTTCTTGGTGCTGACTATCTGAGGCTACTGGAGTCGGACCCAGGAACGGATCATTTCATCCACAACCCGACAACCCCATGAATTGCTTAATGCGTCGATGAGTTTATGACGTCCTCACGGTACGAAGTACCAACTATAGCTTCCTCACAATTGAACGACAGGCAACTGGCTCCTCGTTCAGTGGCGTTGAGAACACGAGCCTACGAGTAGGTACGGAGTACCCTGCACCAGGCAACGTGGCGCACCAGAATCGTGCACTACGAGTACCTCAATGGGGCACTACTGGAGGCCGCCGCCACCGCCCCCATGCGGCCGCAGGCTTCAACGCCAGCCGGGCAATGTGCCCAGCTCCATCAGGCCAGTTCAGGAGGTGCAACGCCTGCAGCCCAATCAACGCCGCCGCTGGCTGCCTGTTCCCCCGGTCGTCGCGGCTGAACGCGCTACCTGCTGGGCGACTCCAGCGGGCCCCTCAGCCAACGGAGCGTGCCCAGGGATTGGGTTCGCCGCCTTCCAGGGGCCAGGTCCGCTGGCGCCGCCAGCCCTACAATCCGATCCCACCTCAACTCCGCCGCTCGCATGGGCATAGCTCAGGATGGATCGCCTGCGCTCGCCCTCCTGTCCCGCCTGTGTTCTCTCGTTCTGTCGCCTCGCCCTCTCCTGTCCGACATTCCCTTGGTGACGCTTGCTCTGGTGCTACTCCCGCACGGCGCAGACTCTCCCGAGCCGCCCCTCGCCCTCGACCGCTCGCTTGCAGCAAACCCCTGCGACGCGCAGACCTCGTCATGGTCTGCCACCTGCATCATGGAGCACCATAGCCATCCGAGCAGAGAGCCCTTGCGCCTCGCTCCGTCTGGCCATCCGCTCCGTCATATCGCCTCCAACGTGTCTGCCATTAGCGACGCCGAGTACACCCCCTACGACGCACCCGCCTCTCATCCACAGCAGCTGCGCGGGCGCGAGTCGATCGTCTCGATAGAGTCCCACCACAGCCATCATGCTGCTTCAGAGCGAGATCGCGGCAACGGCCATTCTTATGCGCCAGGGCCTCCGGTATGGCCGGGCCCGTTCTCATACTCTGGTGCCACGGGGTATGCGCCGGTGTCTGCGCCCGCGGAACAGACGCCCGCCCGAACGCTCTCCAGGGCCAGCCGCAAGTCGAGCTACGCTGCTTCGCTGAGGCATACGGCGATCCCCCCGAGCATACAGGAGGAAGAGTACGACTTGTCGCTCCTTCGCTCGGCGGCGCCGATGGGGGCGGCGCCGCGATACGATGCGATCCCCGAGGACGAGCCGGCCGCCGTCGCCGTGTTTGACATCACCTCGGCTCTGGGGCCCATGGACTCACACGACGTAGAGTTCATCAAGAAGCTGCAGGAACAGGAAGCAAAGGGAACGCTGACCGGCGGCCTGGGCCAGGGCTTTGGGCGAGATTCGCGCGTTCGGGTTAGGCACGCCGACCTGCTGTCGTCGCCCACCACGGTCCAGCGAAGCCTGACGAGGTCCTTCACGCGGCGCCGGTCCGTCAAGCCGATGGGCCGGGCCGAGACGATACGAGAGGTGGGACAGGACGAGGCGAACCGGCGAGGCGAGGTCATCGAAGTGATCCTCGAGGACCCGGTCGCCGGCGCCGACATCAGCAACATGGAGGGATCCAACATGCTGTACGACTCGGAGTCGCGGCGGTCCACGTTTGCCGTCAAGGAGCAGGTCACGCGGGTCTTTTACCCGCAGCCCAACTGGAAGCCGTTTTCGATGCGGTGGCCCTACCTCACCATGCTGGTTCTCCTCTCCATGGCCCTGGCCGCCATGCAGGAGATTCTGTACCGGCGGTACAGCCAGGACCCGATCCTAATGTTCACGTCCCCCGAGGACGTGGACCCGGGCTTCTACTTTGTGGTCAAGTTCGCCCCGACGCTGGCGGCCGTCGTCTACGGCGTGCTGTGGCAGTTTGTCGACTTCGAGGTCCGCCGCCTGGAGGCGTACTACCAGCTGTCCAAGGAGGGCGGCGCGCTGGCGGCCGAGTCCATCAACGTCGACTACGTCACCAGCTTCAACTTCCTCCGCCCGTTCCGCGCGCTCCGGCTTGGGCACTATGCCGTGGCCCTGTCGTCGGTCGCGACGACGTTTGCCGTCTCGCTGGTGCCGACCTTTGCGGCCGCGTCGGTGGTGCTGACCCCGAGCCGCCAGGAGCGCATGGACAACCCCAACGCGGAGAAGTTTCTGCACTTTTCGGCGACGTGGTCGCGGCTGCTGACGACGACGCTGCTCGTGTGCGCCGTCCTCGGCTGCGTCTTGTTTTGCCTCCTGCAGTCGCGGCGTTCCGGGCTGCTGGCGGACGTCCGGGGCATCGCCGGCCTGGCTTCCATGGCCGTCGCGAGCCACATCCTGATGGATTTCAAGGACATGGACACTGCCAAGCACAAGGACATTCACCACAAGCTCAAGCACAACCGATACATGCTGCGAAACTCGTCGCTGGCGCCAGACGACGAGAACCCAGTCTCCACGCAGGAGAGGGACAGGTACCAAGACACGCACCTCTCCGAGAACCCCCATCCCCTGATGCTGCGGCCGGCGGGATGGGTCCCGTTCATCCTCGGGCTGCTGGCGTTTACGGGCTTCATCCCGGCGTTCCTGTTCACGCCGGCGGACGTTGTCACGGACAAGGCGCCGTGGGTCATAACGGCGCTGGCCGTCTGCCTGAAGCTGTCGTGGAACGCGACGGAGACGGCGGTGCGCATGATGGAGCCCTTTTACATCCTGTCGAGGCGGCACGCGCCGGCGAGGACGCTGATGCTGGACTACACGGCGCTGCCGTTTGGGTACCTCCCGCTGCGGGCGCTCTTCAACGGCCACCTGCTCGTGTTCGCCGTCGGGTTCGGGAGCGTCATGGCCGAGTTCCTGACGATCCTGGTGACGGGCCTGGCGACGGTCGACGGGCAGGTCTTTCTGCGGGAGGGCAAGCTCGGCGACAAGGACCGCGACGGGCACCGGCTCATCAACTCGGGGCAGGAGACGGTGGCGTCCTTTTACGTGTCGTTTGGGGCGTCCGTCTTCATCCTGCTGTACATGAGCGTGACGGCGTGCGTCGTCTTCTTCCGGCGGCGGCACCCGTTCCTGCCGCGGCAGCCCAACACGATCGCGTCGGTGCTGGCGTTCATCCACCAGAGCAAGATGCTGTACGACTTTGTCGGGACGGCCAAGTACAGCAGCGCGGAGATGGCGCGCAAGCTCGAGGACGGCAAGACGTACGGGCTGGGGTGGTTCCCGGGGCGGGACGGGCAGACACACTGCGGCGTGGACCAGGAGGAGCTGACGAGCAACTACAAGCACGGCGTGGACAATTCGCAGCAGAACGAGCCGTGGAACATGCAGTGGGATGTTTTGTGATGGGATGCAGCGGGCTGTTTTATGCGGGGGGAAGGTTGCCGGCTGGTCTTGTGTCTTAAGCATACTATGGACGGCTGGACGGGAGCATTGGAGCATTCGGAGCATTCGGAGCATTTAGACAGGGCAATGGCAGGGCAATGCTCGGGGCAATGGGACGGAAGCATGGTATTAAGCCCATATAGACGGTCGATTCAGCAAATCGCAACGCTGTTTGCGTCTCAAGTTCGAAGTCGGCGTTGCTTGGAACACACTCCGCCGGATCATGCACGGGCGCACGCGATCAATGACGAGTGGAGGCGACAGACGCGGCACCAGCTTGACCTCAAAACCGGGTGGCACATGGCGAGACGTCTGGGTGTGGGCAATGCGGCGCGTGTCGCAGGCGGAGCCTTCAGAACTGGCCCAGTGAAGCGGATCCTCGTGCTCGTACCTGGGTATGAAAGGGGCGCCAGGTTTGAGGCACTTGGACGGCCAAGAGGCTTGGGACAGGCTGGGACGGTGAGCTGGACAGCTCGAGCCTCGAGGGTCGCGAGATTGCATTATGCAGTGATCTGCGTGGGCACGAGGGCACCAGCTCTACGAATACTCCGTAGGTATGTGGTGATTTCCCCCTGGAACCAAAACAAGAGCTTACATGCCACCGCAGCCCATTGTTCCTCCCGCACAACAAGGCGTCGCCCGCGCATTCCAGCGCAGAAGACGAGTCGAGGACGGACGCGGGGCGGAGTGGGCGCGGAGTGCATGGCGCTACAGCGGCCGGCCTGAAGCGGCGGCACGGGGCAGTGCAGTGCAATTTCCGGGCGCAACGGCACCGCAATGCTGCCCGGGTTTCCCATTCAGGTATTGGCACAGAGTTTCCCGACGGTTGACGGGAGCTGGTTACGCGTGCCTGGGTGTGGTTAGCCGTGGCTGGCGTGTCCACCAGCGTTGCAGTGAGCTGTTTCCAGGCAGAGCTGCGCCGACACGGCCGTGAATGGGACGGGAATTCTCCAATAGCCCAGAGCAGACCAACAGCAGCCGCGTCAGTCAGTCGCCTCGTGAGGAGGCAGGCTCGTGCGGCTGAGGCATCGTATTCCCGCCGTAACGCGGTTTGGCGCCATGAACACCGATCAAGCCGTGGGCCACACATGTACTGCTGTTAGCGCGGATACACCCCGCCGAGGCCCGGCACCGGTCGCGGTACATGCCGCCGCCGCAAAAGGTGCGCGGCGCGCAAGTCCTGCACAGCCCCCGGCGGCCCACATGGGCGTGGCGCACCAGGGCGCGCTATCAGCTGGCCAGGCGCGCCCAGCCGGATGCTGCTGGGCGCTAAACCGGGAGGCCACCACCGTGTCCCCATCCTGCCCACTCACGGCCGCCGGCACCTCCTTTCACGCTGCATCCGTCCAGCCTGCCAGCCAGCCAAACTGGGTCACTCACACGTTGCCCAGCACGGTCTGGTCTGCTGTGTCCTCTCCAGGTCATCGTCCTCCTCGCCGTCACTGCTGCTGAGGCGGCGACGCAATCCTCCCTCCTCCATCATCCGCCCGTCTCCTCCCATCGCCATCGCACGAGGGCCTGCCGACCGACACTAGCATTGCATCCCTCATCGCTCGCTAAATCCGCTTTCGCCATCTCCGCCGTTTCCCTTTTTGTTTCTCGTCTACTTCTTTTTACAGACACTTCTATTTCGACTCGCTGCAGTCCTTTCTGCGGCAGATATCCCTCGCGTCACCACCAACAGGATCAATCAATCCGTCCATCGGCCCAGCCGCTCGCCGCGCCCGAAACTCACATTGCCGGCGCGGGAAATCCCCTTCGACGACTGAATTTCGCTCCCGCATCTCCCGGTCGCATCGAACGTCGGCCTGGGCAGCGCTTGGAGGAGTCGCACGCACCGCCCGACGCCGTCGCCCGCAAACGCCCCGACTGCGTCGATTGAAGCGAAGCGTTTCGCAGGACGACGCTCCGCCGAGCGGGGAAATCATCAGACTTGAAACCAACCGGCTCCCGCCGCCCGAATCACGATGCGGTCGCTCCTCAAGGCGCCGCTGGCGCTCCTCGCCTCGATGGTGGCCCTGACGTCGCCGGCGTCGGCCGAGAGGCTGCTCATGTCCAACTCGCTCAACACCTGCCAGCAGGACTCGAGCTTCTCGGCCTCGCTCTTCAACGTCGTCTACACGCCCGCCAACAACTCGGCCAGCATCGAAATGGTCGCCACGTCGTCGGTCCAGGGCAAGGTCGTCTTCGACGTCGCCATCTCCGCCTACGGCTACCAGTTCCTCCGCCGCACCCTCAACCCCTGCGACATGGACCTCCCGGGCCTGTGCCCCATGGTGGCCGGCAAGATCCCCTTTGGCTTCAACCTGCCCGTCGGCCAGGACGCCGCCAACCAGATCCCCGGCATCGCCTACAACATCCCCGACCTCGACGCCACCGTGCGCGTCTTCGTCAACCTCACCGCGACCGGCGAGAGCGTCGCCTGCGTCGAGGCCGACATCTCCAACGGCAAGACTGTCGACCTGGTTGGCGTCAAGTGGGCCACGGCCATCATCGCCGGCCTCGCCCTCGTCTCGTCGGCCGTCGTCAACGGGCTCGGCCACTCCAACACGGCCGCCCACGTCGCCGCCAACTCGCTCTCGCTCTTTGGCTACTTCCAGGCCCAGGCCATCCTCGGCCTCACCGGCGTCCACCTGCCGCCCATTGTGCAGTCGTGGACCCAGGACTTCCAGTGGTCCATGGGCATCATCCGCGTCGGCTTCATGCAGGACATCTTCACCTGGTACCAGCGCGCCACCGGCGGCACCCCGTCCACCATCCTCGACTCCCTCACCACCGTCTCCGTCCAGGTCGCCAAGCGCTCTCTCGACGCGGCCAGCACCGCCGGCCTCAACCTCTTCAACCGCGGCCTCGCCATGATGCCCAAGTCGGCCGTCCACGCCGCCAGGGGCCTGATGAGGCGCGCCAACGTCACCACCGGCTCCGGCTCCTACATTGTCTTTGGCATCCAGCGCGTCGCCTTTCGCTCCAAGATTGAGACGACCAACCTCTTCATGACGGGCCTCACCTTCTTCTGCGTCTTCGTCGTCGTCACCATCCTCGCCGTTGCCGCCTTCAAAGGCATCTGCGAGCTCTGTGCCAAGAACAATTGGATGGACAAGGACAAGTTCCTCGAGTTCCGCAACGGCTGGCTCACCGTCCTCAAGGGCATCCTCTTCCGCGTCGCCCTCATCGGCTTCCCCCAGATGGCCATCCTCTGCCTCTGGGAGTTCACCCAGGTCGACTCCCCCGCCGAGGTCGTCCTCGCCGTCTTCTTCTTCTTCGGCATGGCCCTCACCCTCGCCTGGGGCGCCAGCAAGGTCATCCGCATCGCCCGCCGCTCCGTCGCCATGCACCGCAACCCGGCCTACATCCTCTTCTCCGACCCCCAGGCCCTCAACAAGTGGGGCTTCCTCTACATCCAGTTCCGCGCCTCGGCCTACTACTTCATCGCCCCCCTGCTCGCCTACACCCTCGTCAAGGCCATGCTCGTCGCCTTTGCCCAGAAGAGCGGCGTCGCCCAGGCCATTGGCTTTGTCATCATCGAGGCGGCCGCCCTCATCGCCGCCTCGGTCCTGCGCCCGTGGATGGACAAGAGCACCAACTCGTTCAACATCGCTATTTGCGTCGTCAACTTTCTCAACGGCATCTTCCTCCTCATCTTCTCCAACGTCTTTGGCGCCCCGACCATTGTCGTCGGCGTCGTCGGCGTCGTCCTCTTCGTCCTCAACGCCGCGTTCTCCCTCATCCTGCTCATCATGGTCATCGTGTCCACCACCGTCACCTTCTTCCGCAAGAACCCCGACGCCCGCTACCAGTTCATGGCCGACGACCGCGCCTCGTTCATGAAGTCGCAGACCCAGCTCACCACCACCACGGAGCTCGACGCCCTGGCCGCCACCGCCCGCGGCGACAAGGCCGGCTACAAGTCCCACCTGGACCTCGACGACGACAACGAGTCGCTCACCTCGGAGGACCTGCGCCGGCGGGCCAACCCCAACATGCACTCGGCCGCGGCGTCGCAGCACTCTTTCCACCAGCCGGGCGGCCCCAAGTCTCCCGTCAACCCGTCGATGCCCCTCTTCCCGGCCGGCGGGCAGCGGGCCCCGAGCCCGTTCCGATCCGCGTCCCCGAGCCCGTACAACCCCTCGGGGCCCCCCCAGCAGCGGTCACACAACAACGCGAGCCCTGCGGGATACCGTCAACAAAACAATGCCAGGTATGATGCGCCGGGACGGTATTTGAGTGAAGCTAACCCGTGAATAGCCCCTGGCAGCGTGGAGCGGGCTATGAGCACTGAATCGAGGACCACGAGTGCGATTTCGCTCGGTCGCATCCGATGCGCGGGCTGGCTGCATTTTGGCTTCGACGGCTGGCTTGGATGAGCCACGCATTGGCGTAGCCATATTCGAGCATACTCCTTCCAACTGTGTTTCCGTTGTTTTTTCTTTTTTGTTTCACGTTTCTTGATGGTTCCCTGGAGGCATGACGGCGTCTGCGATGACAATGGCGTTGGAGATGGCAGACTCCGTGCTCTTGTACGAGTGTTTTGCTTTGTATATATACACTGGGAGGCACGGAGGAAGCACAGAGGACGACGCCTGCTTACACTGGGACGGTTGGCCGACACGGCCGAGCATAAAGGAGGACACCGCTGGCCAAGGGTGCAGCAGACTCCACAATACATGTATCATCATATTTGCGTTGCTGGTGTTGGTTGTGAGTCCGTGTGAGGAGGGCGCCGGGCTCCATGGGATGCGAGGCTCATGCCTAGTGCCTGCAGGGTTGTCAGCCTTGCGCTCCGTCCGTTCTGGGCGACGTCAAACACTTGGTGATGCGATGCTCTCGTAGGGTGCGCAATCATTCCACGCCGCATCCGCAGAGTGTTGGTCAGAAGCTGCTGGCGACCACCCCAAACCAACATGGGCGAGGCAGATTCTCCTGATGCCGTCAGCGCGGGCGTGCCTGCTGATCGGGGAGGCGAGCCGCGCTTTGCGCTTCCCGGGCGGACTTGCGGGCGAGGGCGTTCACGTCGTGCGACGTTGGCTCGTGGGGTGGTTCCTGCGTGCGCATGCACAGGGCGGTTGCTTCGTACGCAGGACGGCACATTTGTCCGAAGATGACAGGACAGGGCTTGTCAGTGGTTCTTGGACGAAGCCACATGAACTGCTCACACAGTTTGGAACGGCTCAGGGATACTGCAGACGAGAATTCGTGGCGAGTGAGGCAACCCGCGCGCTGCAGCGAGCCGCACATGCGTGATGAGGTGCACGTTACCGAGCCACTCATGCCCGAGGCGACAAACGCGGTGAATTTTAGTGGCGTTTGCTATTGTTGTCAAGTCACTGATTGTTTGAGTAGTGAATGCGCGAGGGCGATTCACTGGTGCAAACGCGACCCAGTCCACATTCACCGTGCCGGGTCCGCGGGGTATAAATGCCGCCCTTCTCTCTATTTTCTCCGTTTCCTTCTTCCTCTCATCAATCTTTCTCGCAGGCCTCGGACTGGCAGTGGATGCCAGAGGCGAACATCTCCTTACAGATGCTTGCGCCGCCAACGCCAACATGGTCGGGCACCCATCCCGAAGCCTACCCACTGCCGTAATAGCAGCTTCAGCCTACAGGCGCCCGATACATACAGACTACGGCCGTGTACAAACCAACACGTTCTCCGGCACTACGAAAGCCAAGCCCCCTACGCATTGCTTCTGGTGCCGCTCAGACGAATGACTCCCGGGACGGAGTATCCACTGACCCGGCCCTGGCGGAGGAGAGCAATGTTCATTCTCCCCCGCCTCCAGTTTCACAGGTGGACGTGACCTAGCAGCCGCAGCCGCAGCCGCGCCGTGAAGAATCGCCGACCTAGTGGATGAGCTGCTGGCAAGGCAGCCTTGGAGGAATGGGCCACTCAGGTTGGTACTGCACGACGTGACACTTCCCGATTCGAGCGTGCGCTGACCTCATTATCGAGGTCGCCCAGCCTCCCCCGTAGCAGCTGTCGAGGCAATACAATACGCAACTCGAAGCACTTGTCTTTCCCATGCGGCGCTGACGACTTGCTGACGCCCAAGATATCGCGAGTGACCAGCATGGCATCCCACGTCAAGGACGGAGAGAACCTCACGGGGCGGGCTGCATGATACACGAGTCTGGCAACTTATTTGCAAGCCGACTACGACTATACACATACACACACATTGCCCCAGGCGATACGTCGGTCACGGCCACGGGAGAGCCGCAACGCGCCCATGTTACCTCGAAGAAGATACCGAAAGGAGGAGATCCTAGAGAACGACATGTGGCACCTCGTGGTCGCGGACGAGAGCCACCACCTGAAGACACAGACAACGCCAAGCAACAAGGTCTTCTCGCAGGTATAGTGGGACGGCATACTATTCGTCTCCGCGACGGTCATGTCAAACCACATCCGCGACATCGCCGGCTACCTACGCTTATGGGACCAAGCCTGGTCCTTCGCCTACACCGAGAACGACCCGACGTCGCCCGCCGAATTCTACGAATGGGATTCCTGGAGCGAACTCAGCCGCGGCGGCAGCTACGGATCAGTCACCTGGGACCGCCTGTTCTCCGGTGGGGTTCGCCCGATCCGACCCGACTCGGAGCTCTGCCCGCGCGACCTGCGCGCCAGGGGGGAGTACAAAGACTGCGTGTCGAACCTGGGCATCTCGCTTCACCTCTTCCACCCAACGCTGTTCTCGCGGTTCGCCAGGCTGATGCAGCACGGGCCGGAGGTGTCGCGGCTCGCGGTCCGTCGCATCCTAAACACCAGCAGCATCAGGCGGGGCATGTTGACAAGGTTCACCCTCCCAAACGGCGAGACAACGTGCATCGGCCAGGGGATACCTCCGCTATCGGTTAAGGCGGTAGAGCTGGAGCCCTCGGCCACGACCAGGGAGCGGCTGCGCAGCCTGATATCCACACTGCACGACAAGCTCATGGTGTCTATAAGATTGTGGAATTCACATCTGACCGCCCGAAAGTCAACAAGAGAGCGGAAACCATCAGCATACTGGAAGAGGAGACTCGAGAAAACAAAGAGCAGCGAGTTGTTGTCATCTCTACCTGCCAGCTGAGTCTGTCGTTGAAGCTGCCAAGTACCTCGCGCCGTTTCCGGACTGACATGGACTTTGAGCCTCGGGGCCGAGGACCTGACACCCTTCCCTCGATCTTGCGGAACCATCCAAACAGAGCCCTGTGTGCTTGGGGCGCTCCACAAGATTGAAATGGATCTTGATGACGGCCCAGGACGTCGAGATGGCGCGGGAGGGCGCCATGTCTGACATGTCGGGGCTGAGCACCAACGACGATGAACTCGACAAGGACCCGGCCAGTGGAAGGTGGATGAAAGGGGATTGTTCGTTGGCGGTTAGACTGCGAAAGCGGGGTGGTGGTGGTTGGCGTGGCAGGGCTATTACATTGGGATTTTATGCTGCAAAGGTATTCCGCGCTCTTCCCAGCGACATGCCCAAGGTATATGCCGCCCCCTTGGTGTTGCTATCGACTGGGGTCTGAATCAGGTGAAGTCGGATGATGAAGAAGCGACATTATCGTGAGGAGAAAATGACTGGTATGCAAAATGCCTGGTATGAGGAGATATCAAGCAGTGGTAATATGCATACATATTAAGTTCCTGTATCCCCAATCCAACGCCCGCCGCCGAAAGACAAAGGAAGCAAAAAGGGCGCGAGGGTCCCGGAGAAGAGTAAAGAATAACAGAAAAAAGATGAAAATGAAACCCAGGTCCACCCATACTCCACGCCCTCGCCCAACGCCGTGATACTGGCCTCGGCAACACACGCTCCGGAACACACACCTCAGTCAAAAGGCAAACCCCTGCTCCAGCAGCTTGTCCACGTCGCCGCCGGCCGCAGCCACTGCCTTGAGCGCCGCCTCGCTCAGCCGCCGGCGCCGGTCCTGGGCCTCCTTCTCGCGCCGCGCCTTCGTCTTGGAGCTGCCGCTGGGCGCGACGCCCGTCATGAGGAGGGACCCGTCGCTGGGCGTAAAGTTGACGAAGCCAATGTCGCCGGCGCCGGCGTCTGCGCCCAGGGACCCGGCGGCGCTGACGTCGCGGGACCGGCGCTTGCGCACGCC
>PKSG01001106.1:0-17363 GCA_002916505.1 Tolypocladium paradoxum | reverse complement strand
AGTCATAATTTCACACGGCTGTTTTGCTATTCCCACCTCCCCGCCGCCACGCCGGGCCACTGAACTTTAGTATACGCGCATGGCAGGGAGCAGCGCCGCGTAATGCGCAAGTCGCATCAATACTGAGGCCCTAAACACGCACGGCAGGATTTTGAACACGCACTGCACGCTAAAACCTAATTCGGAACCGACCGCGCCCAACAGCCGCGCCGCACCTGCCGCATAGCTGGAAGCGCTGCACGTGACGCCGCACCTGAGCCTAGCGACCTCGGACTGGCTTCACCCCTTGATCTGGGCAATGCACGACCCCGGAAGTTGCCCGACCCGAACCCAGGAATAGCGTGGTGGAAAGTGGAAAGGGGAAAGGGGCAATGGCGTCGAGACTCTGTCAGATGCCCTCTTACCCGCGTTGCCTGGCATTCTACTGGCGGGTGAAGAGGACGGCTGGATATAAAGGAAGTCCGAACCGTTGTCGCCGGCGGTGGCCGAGTTTGATGCCGAATATCTGCTTCGTACCAGCAATAGATACTTTTTACGAAGCACTTGAGCAATCACATGTGCTTCCCTTCTTCCTCTTTGGCCCCGTACTAACGTATGTACTGCTCCCATCACACGCTCGTGTGCCAGGGAATTTCCAGATCATGACACCTGTCAATCTTGACTACCAAGTGCCTTGGATGCCTCAATCTACATTGAGCAGCCGTAGTAGGGCGACAAGACGACGAATGTTCGGCTTAGCGCGACCAATGTCCTTATCTGAAACGAGAGGCTCGTACGATGGAGCGGATGCGGTAGACCTGACTTGTCCTCCGGTCCCGAGCTATTCTCCGACATGCCACCTCGCATGTCTCCTGACCCCGACTCGAGTCTTTGTGTCACTGGTGGGCAAGATGAGAGACCCAGCATGGACACAGACGTATCACAGTCAGACAACACACTTCCACCTCTTGAGAAGCTCATCGAGACTGTCAAGAAAGGACAGCCGAATAAAAAGAGTAGTGCTGGTAGGCCACCCTAAAAAGCCTGCGCCGAATGGGTGGGTGCCAATGAGGCCACAGAAGCCATCGAGGTCCTACCTGGTGGCAGTTGGGCGCGTGACGAAGGTTGCCGCCTTCTCGTGTCGGGTTCCAACGGGGTTGGCCTTGATAATGCAGGATGCTCGACGTCGTACCCCAACTTGTACCATGTGTCCCCGATAGCATCACCAACAACGCCGCCTGTATCGCACTTGCTCCCGGCCTCCGAGAGCACGTCCATCAAGTGACCGCTTCCTAGCCCTCACGAAACGCCGACAAAGAAACCACGGCCGTCTCCTACTCCTTCAACCATTGTTGCCGCATGCCATGACAACGATACTGCCTCACAAGAAGGCGTCGAAGATGATGAGGACTTCGTCACCACACCGCCCGTTAGACGGGACACGCCCGATCCTGGGTCGTCCAAGGCTTCAACGTCTGACCCATCTCGGCCGCATCGCATCCGTCAACCGCCCAGAAAATATCAAGAGACCAAGTAAAACAGCAAAGAAGGAAAGCAAAAGCAAGGGTCATCTCAAGACTAAACCAAATACGCTGGAATATGTTGAAAGTCCTATTGCGTCCCCTGTTCGTCGCTTCATGCCGTAAAGAAGTGCCCTATCTACTTCGCAAAGTGCCGCGCGCTGTATTGAAGGTGGCTTTGAGTATCACCGACACCGCAAAGCCACACGCCAAATAGCCACCAACACTCTCTGTGCTCTCTGATGTATACATGTGAACCATTTCACTGTCTAACATCTGCATCTCCCTTGTACGCTATGTCAAAGTCACACCAATTCGGTTTCCTTATACATCTTGACCACCAAAACGCCCATTGAGTCCCTGGCCAGATTAGCGTGTTCCGACCGGACCTCTTGTCGAAGTACCAGTTTCCAACATCCGCCGTATACACAAGTCCTTGCATATCCGCCTGGATTCTGTTGTTGAAGACTCTTTGCGCAGCTTCTTTAACTTGGATACTGGCTCGTCTCGGCGTCTTGGTATCCTCGTCGATAAGCGGATCGATGAGACGCAGAATGTACTCGACCGAGCACTCAATCCCGACCAGAGTCGAGTGTCCCGAGGGAAGGGTGTTGGGACCGGTCAGAAGAAAGAGGTTCGGAAAATCCGCGACGCAAACGCTGCATAGATGGGATCAGTGATACTTCGCACTTCGTGCTGCATGTATCGCATGGGGAGATCACTGTACGTACCCCATGTACGCGGACGCAAACGACCCTGGTTTCTGCCACACCTCGGGCAATACGGCGCCATTTCGCCCCTTGATGATCATAGGCGTTAAAAGTCCTTGTGTCTTGAAGCCGTTGGCGAGGACTATAACATCCGCCCGTACTGTTTCGCCGCTGTCGGTACGGACTTCATCTGGGCCCACGACAGTCAAGACTTTTGACTGGACAATTGACACGTTGGGTTCTCCAGGTATCCGTGATCTAGAATTGGACGCTTGGCACCAAATTCAAAGTCCGGGACAAGAATGTCGTGGTACTCTGGCGGCGCGGTGCGACGCATGTATTGTTCCAGCGAGCCTTGTATCAGTCTCCGGAGCAGGTTGCCAACTGCGTTGGTCTTGAAAGCCACGAACGCCAAGTCGAGTTTCGCGGCCAGTCCGTATCTCCATACTCGGTTGGATATTGGAAATCTGCGAAAGAGCCTACGCTTGAAACATCAGCGAAGTTCATATGAGCTTCAAGTCAGCAAGGGTGCTGGTTTCCAAATTCGGCAGGTTTCCGGTGTGTCACTTGCTGGGGAGGGTTTGCGGACTTGTGTCACTCCTTCGATTCTATTGGACGACCTGCACTGAGCGCCGATGCGTTGCTCGCCCAGCTTCACGGCCCTGGTTCCGTAAGCTCCGGAGCTGAATTAACGGCTTGCACGGGACAGCTGTGTCATTGCACATGACGGAACCCACCTGCTTCTCAAGCTGCCGTAAAGGATGGGAATCCGTAGACGGTCGCCTTGTTTGTCCAGAATCTGCGACTCGACCATCTTGAGAACTGTACTGAGCTCCTGTTGCGCGACCCAGTCGTTCGTAGCATCAACATCAGGCAGGAGGAACGGACGGTAGAGCTCACGAATCCGACAATCATCTTCATCGGGTCCAATAGCCAGGGATTTGTAGCGGTAGGTTGGATCAACTGTGAGTTGAACCTGCTCTCTCATGGCGTGTGAATTATGTAAATCTCCGTGCCCAGTCATGGTGCTGGCGGGACGCGGTCGTTGCCTGGTGGCGTGATATAGACGTGGCGGAGATGGGAGGGCCGGAAAGTGAGCCTTGGGAGGCACGAGAAAAAGTGACCGTTGAAGGCGGCACATAGCCCACGGTCTTTACACCTAGGTGGTAGGTGGCTGATGTTATACGACAGGACGGACTGCCGACACTTCAAGATTATCTGAAGCTGAGAGCGTTGCAGCCGAGACGGGCGGTTGCACCGGCCGACTACCTTGCTTTCGTTCTTGGTGCGTACCGCCGCCCACCCCCAACTCATTTCCGTCGCCAGTCGCCTGGTTAACCGCCTTGCATACGAGCAGAGCATAGTATCTACCGCTAAAACAAGCGCGTGCTTCCACTATTCACCCGTCAAGGTTGTCCATCAGTCTGAATATCGTGGTGTTCTTTACGGAGCAGTTGCTCGCTCCATTGCATCCAAGGGCGACACGTGTCTGACCAAGATCAGCTTGGCCATGGAGTTCGACAAGAATCGCCGCCGCCGCCTCACAAGGCGTTTCAAGCATATCCATACGACGATCCGTTGTCGGTGGTCCAGGTGGACAAAAGCAGTCCGACATTGGCGGAAGCGCATCGTCCATGAAACGCCAAACCTGCTCGGGGTTTTGATTGTCCTCGTCACCCGGCCGTTGGCAGTATTCTTCCCCCTCGGCCTGATGCTGATGTCGCGCTGCGTCAAGACTGCGCCTAATGCCGGGTGGGGACCGTTTCTGCTCCGGAAGAGCTGCCGCTGATGAGGTCGCAGGTGCCTTCCGCCTCGTGATGGTTGTTGACGGAATGCGACTCGGCGTCAGTGGCAAGGGATTTTGGGCCGCAGCAGGCAGATCGATTCTGCCGAGAGCTAAACGGGCATCCCGCATCCGCGCATGCCCGGCCGATGGGAACGAGGACAAGTACTGACTGACATCGCTCGGGGAGGCGCCGCGCAAGGCGAGCAACGCGCGTAGCCGTTGGTTCTCAACGAACACGGCTCTGGCGGCCCTCTGCATGTCTAGGGACGCCTGAACGCCCCGGCGCCTGTATTCATCCAGTTGCCTTGACAGGCTGTCGATGAGCTCCTTCCGCCGAGCCCTGGAGCGCCGCTGACTCTCACGGTTCTGGGCGCTGGCGTCTGGCGTTTTGAACTGCACCGGGGTCGGTCCGTGAGAGTCTGTGGCGAAAGCAAGTTTCATGGCTAGGAATGTTCCGTACCTTCCGAGGCATTCCGCATTCGCTTGCACACTCGACGGTCGAGCCAAACCCGGTCAGGTATTGTGCGGTCGCTGCCACATAGGAGATCGCGAGTTCTCAGTCGGTCGCTGGGATGCTGCGATCCCTAGTTTTCACGCCGAGTGTATGCCGAGGGACCACGGTGTCGTAGGGCGAACTTGGGATGGAATGTGCCGTCCCGTCTGGCGCGACCTGTCTTTTGAGTCTCCTAGTCGCTCGGAACCATCCATTGACCGCCCAGACCTCTAATGGGTGGTGGGTCCTGTCTGCAGCTGTTTGTTTTGTTGGAGCCATCCATCAATGTGGCGGCAACGGGGACAATAGACCATCACGGGAACATGGGTAATACCATCCTTCGGAGCCGTAGAACACCGCCTGAAACACTTAATCTCACCAAAGCTTCCCACTCACACAAATTCACTTTTAGGCGAGCCAGAGAATCCATGAATATCTGGCGGCCTAGCTAGCCCATGGAGCTGCATCGTACTCGTCCATCCACTCCACGAACTGACTGCCACCCAGCGCCCAGCCCTTGACTCCCTCGTGGAGAATCAGGCTCTCCATGCTGTCACCACCGCCACAATCGATGATGTGGTCTTGGAACCAGCCCGCAGCCCGAGTGCCGCGGCCTCGGGATGAAGCTGCTGGCCTCTCAGCCACGAACCAACGCCAGGCGGGGAGGTTACTAGAGAGTCTCTACTTACAGCAGTACCAGATAACCTTGCGCACGCCGGCCGCCTTGAACAAGCGGTAGAGCGTCGGGATGGTTGGGTACAGGCTCTGCGCAGGAAGGTTTACAGAGCCTCGAATTGTGCCGCCCTAATGTGGCACGTACTCAGCACAGTACCACAGTACAGGAGAGGCAGTGGCATCACTCGCAGCGTTCCAAGTAGTAATCCATGGCTCACAACCCCTGCACCAAGCACGAAGGGAACGCACCTCGTAGTCCGCACGCCGCAGATCGACGAGGAGGAAGTCACGCCCAACAACATTTTCCCTCCCTTTGAGCATACTTAGAAGTTCCTCGCGCGTCACGCATCCAGGTTGAAGATGCCTCGGGGCAGGGTATGCCGCGTACCAGGGCGGAGAGATTGTGTTGCTGGACTCCTGCGCCGTCGCCATGGCAGCGTTAAAAGATGCTAGGCAAAGAGATGTCGGTTGCGCAAGTCGCTGCAATGTGATATGTCGACGGAGGAAACTTGCAAGTCTCGACTTGACTCTGGGCATGGCTTAAGCGGCAAACGGGGCTAGTGTACCTTTCAACGCGGCGGTCAACTATTAAATCATCGGACAGCTGGATTACTCCAAGACTCGAGGAGACTGTCACGCTTCTGAAATGATTGGCTGGAGCACATTGGCTGGACCTGCGGGGGACCTGAGGAATTGTACGGAGGAGCATTACTTGTGAACTATTTCCTACAATAGTTTACAGGACTTTTGAAAGCGCCGTCCGTACTGGTAAGCAGGACAAGGTTTTAGCCCAGCCAGCGCAGCCCGGCCTATCGGAAACGCGATGCGTGTGTCACCCCCAGGCTATGATTGGTTCACTCCTTCGGGGAGCAAAGCGGCAGATCTGGCACCATATAAACAAACCGAAGAGTCCCCATGCTAACAGCCCGCGGCAAATCAGTACTTCAATCCTCGCCGCATGAGCCAGGAGATACATCATTGCAGCCATGTCCGTCGAGCCAAAGTCCAGAGAATTCACCGCTTCACCTTTGGCGCAGCAGCCCGACGTTGCCTCCGCGAGGACCCAAGACTTGGAAGGCCAAGTTGACGGAGACGGCAATGGCGAGAAGGATACAGTGTCAGCTTTCAAGGCGCTAGGATGGCTCGACCGCTTCCTCGCCCTATGGATCTTCCTTGCCATGGCAATTGGCATCATTCTCGGCAACTTTGTGCCCTCGACCGGGCCGGCGTTGCAAAAGGGCAAGTTTGTAGGGGTGTCGGTACCTATTGGTATGTACCTCACTGAACCCAGCATCTGAAAAACCGCCATCTACGTGCAGAAAGAGCTAAAGAATCTGCTTCTAGCCGTTGGTCTCCTAGTCATGATGTATCCGATCCTATGCAAGGTCCGATATGAGTCGCTCCATGAGCTTCTGGCTCAGCGCTCTATGTGGAAGCAGATACTCTTCAGCGTCGTCGTAAACTGGGTGGTAGCCCCGTTTCTCATGGTAATTCGGCCCGCCCTGCTCTCCTCACAACCTTCAACCCATTGGTACTCGTCTTGTTCCTAGTTTATGTTTACTGACACCACTCCACCCTAAGCTTGGTCTGGCATGGGCTTTCCTTCCTGACAAAAGCGATTTACGTGCCGGCCTGATCCTCGTTGGCCTTGGAAGATGCATCGCCATGGTTCGTAACCGGCCCCCACCTAGCCATTCAAAAACATCTGACACGGCTGGACTACGATCCAATGTGAACTAACAGTTACACAATCCAGGTCCTCATCTGGAACGGCCTAGCCGGTGGTGATGACGAATACTGCGCTATCCTTGTTGCAGTCAACTCGATCCTCCAGATGGTCCTCTTCGCGCCCCTCGCCGTCTTCTTTATCCGCGTCATTAGCGGCGAGACAGGCGTTAGCGACATCTCGTATGAGGTTGTTGCTATAAGCGTTGGGGTGTTCCTTGGGATTCCTCTAGCGGCTGCCATCATCACGCGCTTCACGTTGCGTATGACAGCTGGGCCAGCCTGGTACGAACGTGTGTTCCTCCGATTCGCACCGCCTTGGTCTTTGATTGGCCTACTATACACCATTATTGTCCTCTTCGCGTCTCAGGGGCGCCAGGTGGTCCACCAGGTGGTATCTGTGATCCGTGTTGCAGCGCCACTTGTTGTCTATTTTGTCTCCATCTTCTGGGTCACGCTTTTCATTACATATCGCTTTGGTTTTAAGTATCCGCTCGCCGTAACACAAAGCTTCACCGCCTCTAGCAACAACTTCGAGCTAGCTATCGCCGTTGCTGTTGCCACCTTTGGACCGGACAGCGACCAGGCCCTTGCGTCCACTGTAGGACCACTCATTGAGGTTCCGGTCCTCCTTGGCTTAGTATACCTCATGCGATTCACGCGGAAGAGGTGGCACTGGAAAGCTTGAGGTGGCGGCTGTGTCGTAGCTAAACTGGAATTCTCGGTACGAAAGAATGCTATTGCTTGGGATGTTTGGAACATAGCGCAATAGATCATAGAATAAAACATGAAAATTTATGACGTCAAACTTTCTATTCAGTGAATGGGCAAGAGTGTCTGGCAGTAGCTAGCCACATGGACAGTGCCGCCGTCGTGTCTATCGGGCAAACAGACCAGCTCCGCGTCCTTCGTTGCGTAGCGCCTCGTTCGTACTCGAGGTCACGCTTTGACTGGGGCAAGGAGAACGGATTAACGTGGCCTCCGTCTAGCATTTTAAAAGACATCAGGTACTTCAGTGGTTGTGCCATTGCTCTCTCACGTGCTTCCCTCTGGGCTTGCCCTATGGATTTTGGTACACTGAGCACCCTCCTGGGCTTGGGATTAGTGTCACGGATAACCGCAGGGCTTGGCGGCTTTGAGCGTATCAGCGTCCATGCCATCGTTTAGTGAAAGCACTCACGGCGGAACCGGAGCTAGTGATGTGCATGTCAGTGAAGGTTCAGACCTGGTTCATCCTGGCTGAAGCCGGCCCGACCAAAGCCACAACAACACAACCAAAAAGAGCGTTTCCCGGAAGTCAGATGTCGCTGTAATCGGGGAGATCCTATTGTTCTTCAATCAGCTTCAGCAGCATTGTTGTCTATGTATTTCCGTACAATGTCCTCTCCGCAGAGTGCCTCCCTGCCAAGACAGCGAGGCGGCGTGTGGTCCGCCAGAGAGCCGGGGGCCTGGATTGTCGTCCGTACGGATAGATAGACAACTAATTAGTGCAGTCAGCTGTGTTCCACTCCATAGTTTGTGGGCGACAGTGGCTGTCAATCTCCACGCAAAGGAGCTTTGGCCAATGATGGCCTGGGTATGACACACAAGTCAATGCTGCGATTGGCCAGTCACCATTGCCCAAGTCGTGCCGTGCGTGCCCAGAAGCAAACGGGGCGAAGTTGGAGAGCCTGCAACTCACACGCAGAAGAGCCTTGGACCTCCCCACCTCCTCGACAAACACGGCGTGCTTCAGTCGCATGAGTTCATTTGATCATTAGGGGCACTTCGACCTGGGACGTTTGCGCGACATTCATCCCCGGGTTGGAATTCTGAGGCAATGTATATAGTTGATCGCCCGCCATTGAATCCAATTGCATTGTTCATGTGCCAAATCGCTTTCACAGCTAATCCTACATATGCCATGGCCGCCGTTTGTGAGCTTGGATACTTGCGATGCGAGTGACTCACTGTGAAGATCATCCCCCATCTAAAGTAGATCTCGGTATTAGTCGCACTTGAAATTTATTTCAGCAAGCTGACGACTGCTCTAGCTTCATTGATCACATTCTGATTACCATGAAAGTGACGCATCAAGCATTGCCGCTCTAGTTCCGCCAGGCATACCAATCGCTTGTCGTCGTTTGCACGGCTACATGAATGTCGACAGTACGTCTCGCATGTCAACAGTCCTCGATTTTGCGACACCTATAATGCCTCTTCTTTCGGCCTCTTCTCCGCTCAAGTTACACGACATCGATGCTGGCGGCGGAAGAACTCCAATCCACACTGGAATCGACCTGGACGCTGTAGTTACTGCGAAAATATTACCGCAATTCTACCATCACTGCGACCCTGAAGACATCGTTATTATGGCGTCTGGGGTACTTGAGGATGCCATAACCGAGAACGACGAGAAGAGCCTACCAACCCGATCCAAGGGCCTCACGCCGTTTCATTCAATGTACGTAATGGCGACTGAAGATGTGCTACGGCCTAACACCAAAAATACTAGGTTCAGGTCATCTATCAGTGTGAGAGACTATCTCCTCCGAATCACCAAAGGATTGACTCTATCACCGGCAATATTGCTATGTATGGTGTAATATGTCGATCGGCTGACCAACTTGTACCCTGCGTTTTTGATGAACTCTTTCACCGTGCTCAGATTTTTAATTACAGCAGCAACTGTAGCGTCCAGGGGGTTGTCAGACTCCTTTCTTCCATTAGTTTCATATGCTCGCATCGGGGGTGTAAAAATTGCCGAACTACGACGTCTTGTTCGTTCGTTTCTGTGTTATTTGGATTGGCGGATTGTGCCACATCCAGACATTTTAATGGCTTACTATTACGGATTGGTTGAACGCTCCGATGGGTATGGTCTCGATCCGGTCCAGCGGCATCAAGGACTGAGCAGACCAATGTCTGGGCGCAGGATAAGATAGTACGAAATGCAACATATTTTACGATAAATACTGCGATAAATACTTCCAAGTTCTCATGTCGAACTCTCTTATCGAGCGTGCTCTGCAAGCAAGACATTTGAAACGGTGCTTGTACGCAGCTCGCTCTTGGACCAGGACACTTCATGTCTGCACCAAGACCTCAGCAATCAATCCGTACCAGTAGGTGATTCTGGATTTGGGGGGAGAGATGAGACGGTAATTTGCATCTCCTATTCTCCAACAACTTCGCATGTCGATGCAGCAGGAAGTACTTATGCTGACTATAACTATCGTCCCACTCAATTATTGCATGATCCCATCTCAACCTTTGTTTTCTCCACGTCGGTCGTCGGAAGGTCATCCCAAAGACGCAGATACAGCATCCTTGGATTCGTGTCCTACATCGAGCAGGTACCGTTGGAAGCATGAGATGTATTGTATGGCAAACTCAACCACGTCGGTCTTGCTGCCGACAAACGATGCCGCACTGGGACCGGCGTCGGGACTGCGTCCAGCGACATCGATGGCTCCCATGTAACCTTCGCAACAAGGAGTCATCATGAGCTGCCCAAGCCGGGCCAGCGCTTTTTTAAGGTGATCTCGGCGGGCCTTTTCCGATACTTTGCGCTGATGCCGCTTAATCTTCAGCACCTCATTAACTTGGTGTAATATTAGTATCTGAATTTGGAGCTTATGTGACGCTACCCACCAGCTGCCTCCCAAGTCACCGATAATGGTTCGGTTGTCGTCTTGGGTCTAATACGCTGTGTCTTGGGCATGTTGGACATCCTTCTCTTAGCTTCCAGGCGTACGTTTCTGTTGCTGCTGCTTGCTGCAAGGGGCTAACCTTCGGACGAGCCCACGTATCTGGATATTCTAGTGATCCTTAACTATGGTTCATAGAATGCAGATGATCAGCGTCTACTGCGGCAAGCGCTGCTGGCACGGAGTATGCGCTCTTATTTAATGTGAAGTCAGCCCACTGGTGGCTGAGCGACTGACCAATAATCTCGCGGGTCTGACAATGCCATTGTAACTTCTCCACGCCACGGCTGCCCTTCAAACCCGTTCTCTCTCGACATAATGTGCATATCAGGATCTCGCTGCAGTCGGCCGGGCTGCTTCTATAAGGATTGGATCCAACCTGACTCATAATATCGCCCATTTCCTGTCGTCAGCTAGATCTCACACTCCCCTCACCCACACACTGCACTGACCCAAACCCCAGTAGGGGTATCATCCGCCCTATGCAGCCACCACATCAGGCATATATGTAGCGTGGCTATGCCGGGCTATCAAGTTAAAGCTATACAGGCATATTAATGCAGGCACGCATATCCGTATATACACATTTAGTGGTGGCCGGCGATGCTTACATAATCTGCCACGGGCCCCGTGGATCTATTGGAAGGGTGGCGGCTGGTTGACGCCCCACCGGTCCCTTGGCGTCGAAAGACGCCGAGTTTGGCAGCCAGAACCGCGGCACTTGGCCTTTTCGTATAATTATAGCGAGGCTTTGATAGACTATCGTAGTGGTGATAGCTTCGTCGTCGTACGTAGTTTCAATCCCATGTACAAGGCGCACGGTCCCTCGTGTGCGAATAGCAAAATATCCGTGTGAAATTATGACTTCTCTTCCCCCGACTCTCGTCCTCTTAGCTCTCGCCACCACAGCCCATCCGCTGCAGGCAAGGAGATGGGGTCGGCTGTGTAACCTTGGGCGTTGTACGAGATTCTTGGCTCCCGTCATGTCCTGCCATCTCGTCATCGATAGCACTCATCGTCGACGACGGAAGTTATCTTTCAAACCCAAAACACTACCTCGGGAAGCGGCCCGAGCTTCTGCAGTGGGAATGGCTGGCTGAACACGCTGTTCGCGGATCCGATTCGCTCGGAATGTGCACATGCCCATGCATCGCTGACTGCAAGGTTGTTTGATCATGTCTCTCAGCGACCGTATTTCCACGACTGCTGCAATCTCTTCCGCTGCAGGCGAGGACATGTATATGTCAACTTCGAACGTTGCCGCCGGCCGTGCCGATCCCATCAGTTATCACTTGCCGCATACGGCTTGTATTCCTGTTCGCCGTTGCAGCCTTGAGCCGCGTCCGATGCAACGCCGGGAACTGCCGACTCTGCGTGCCTACTGCAACCCTAAGCCGTTCTCACTGCATATCGCAGCGACTCCTAGGCGCCGAGGGGACTTCCCGGTCGATCGTTCCCCATGGGGCCAGTAGGGCAAGCGTGGACTAGAGATACGGAAGCTGGGCAACCTTTGCATCATTGTAATTGCCTCGTCCGAACCATGATATGGACGCACAGCCATCTACCAAGACCTTGTTGTCGCCTTCGTAAGAAACAACACCCTCCCATCCATCTCGCACCATGGTGAGGGTGGATACCAGCCTCCGCTAACCGCCTTCTCCCTCTCTCAGACCGTCTGCGTGCCGTAGCCCTTGATCCTCTCCGCAAACGCCCAGCTCTGGTTCTCGAGCTTCTCGTCCGTCTTGAGCTCGACGCCATCCTTTGTGATGACGGCGAGGGAGTAGCAGTCCAAGCTCCTGGCGTCGCGATAGTAGAGCACCTTCATGCACTCCTTGACGATGTCGACGGCCTGCTCGCGGGAGAGCTTGCGGGCGGCCTCCTCGTCGGGGACGTGGCGGCGCATAATGGGCTGGGCGAGCATGGAGCCGAAGCCGGTGGCGAGGCTGGGGGAGGAATAGGTCGAGCCGAGGAGGTCGGCGGCGGCGAGGAACGGCTCGCCGGCGTCGTCGAGGCCGGCGACGAGGAGGTGGTTCCAGAGAGGGTCGAACTTGGAGCGGCGGCGGTAGAGCAGCTTGGCGAGGTAGCGGTGGAGGTTGGCGGCGGAGAGGCGCGGCTCGTCGGGGGAGTCGTAGGCCTCGGAGATGGCGAGGTCGGTGAGGTGGCGGTCGAGGTACTGCATGTCGGAGACGTCACCCGAGAAGCCGACGACGGACGAGTTGGCAAAGGGGCGGAGGCGCTTGACGTCGGTGAAGCGCGCGAGGGAGCCGTAGGATGCTGTCCACTACGTTAGCTAGCTGTGCCTCCTAGGCGTGATGTTGGGGATGACGGGGCACGCACCCAGGTTGTCGGCGGCCATGACGACGCCGTCCTTGAACTTGATGGCTATTACCGAGGTGCCCGTGACGATGGGCTGCTGGGTGTTTTGCTTGGGGCCGTTGGAGTTCATGAACGAGGCGTCATAGGCGCCGTAGACGTCGTCTCTGGGCTGTGGGCAACGTCAAGGTCAGCGAGGTTCGTTTGTCCGATGGGAGCGAGGCTGCTACGTACCCGGCCCCATGCTTGCGGACGGTGATCCATGGCGTTCTGGAGAGTGTCACTGCGGAGTCCTGCACTTGGTTGCTTGGGGGGAAGAGGCTCGGGTCATTGGAAGCTGGCGATGGAGCTGCTGTGCCTGTGTGTCGCGCGTCCTGCGGGAGCCTGCCAGCGTCGAGCCAGAGGGTTACATAAGCTGACATCACCGTGGTGATTGGCCGAATGCTGCGCCGGAGCTATCTTGTACTGGCTACCCCCCAGTGCACGAGAATCGAGTTAATCAACAAGTATGGAGTACTAGCGACAGTACAGCTCCCTGTAGCTCCCACGGAAGCTAGGGGTCGCAGGTACCTGGAACAAGGGAGAGGAGAGGGGACATGCGACCAGACCAGAGCATATCCATCCGCATGCGTCCCCAGCCCTCGTCATTTCGTCAACATCATCCCATCGTCCAGCCTTTCTCTCCTTTGCACCTCTCAATTTCCTGCAACTACACGAGCCGCAACGCCCGGCTGCAGTTACAGCCTCTACAGTTTGGATTCGCAACAGTTCGCAGCCATGCTGACGTCCATCGGCAGGGCCGCCGCCCGCCGAGCGCTGGCCTCGATCACGACGACCACCGGCACGACCAAGCTCGCGCCCCGAACCGTGGCTCTCCACGGCGCCCTGCCCGTGCGCAGCTTCTCCGTCTCGGCGTGGGCGCGCGCGGCGCCGGCGTCTACAGCGAAGCCCGCTGCTTCCAAGACGAAGGCCAAGAAGAAGGCCCCGGCTAAGAAGAAGACCAAGAAGACCGCCGCGGCGGCCCCCAAGAAGGCCAAGAAGAAGAAGGCCCCGACGCCCGAGGAGAAGGAGAAGTCGGAGCTGCGGGAGTTGAAGAAGATGGCGCTGCTCAAGGGCCCGACGCTGCTGCCCGACAGCGCGTGGTCGGTCTATGTGTCGGAGAACTTGCCCAGCGGGCAGGGCACGTTGACGGACAAGATCAAGGAGGTTGCCTCCAGGTTCGGCGGGCTTTCCGAGTCGGAGAAGGATGTAAGCTGCCACACAGCGCCTCACGCTCTCGCTTCCCAGGGCTAGGGCTTCCACGGCTAACACCCGTCCTCCTCAGAGCCTCCGAACCACGGCCCAGTCCAACCAGGTCACCAACAAGCAGACGCGCCAGGAGTGGATTGAGTCGCACCCGCCCGAGGCCATCTACATGGCCAACATTGCGCGCCGCCGCCTCGGCCGCAAGCTCAATAAGTCGCGCGTCTACCTCATCCACGACACCCGCCTGCCCAAGCGCGCCGGCACGCCCTACACGCTCTTCATCAAGTCGCGCTTCCAGGGCGCCAGCGACGGCGGCTCCGCGTCGGCGCAGGACGCCTTCCGCGCCATGAGCGGCGAGTGGAAGGCCATGAGCGAGGCCGACAAGAAGCCCTTCCGCGACATGGCCGAGGCCGAGGTGCGTAAGTCGAGCGAGAGCCTGAGGGTGCTCAAGGACAAGGCCAGGGCGTACTGGAAGGAGCACAAGGGCGGGTCGTCGAGCCAGGTCCCGTCTTGAGCTGCTCTCCTCTCTCTTGTTGAATCCGCGACGGCTGGGTAGACTCCCCGCTCACCCTCGTGCTTGTTCCCATAGGCGATGCGGGCCGGACAGAGGCGGTAATTTGTGCAGCGTGACGGTTGGCTGGTTGGCATCGGTTTCTCGGAGGATATATTCTCTCGGAATGCGCGTGAGCAGGTAGACCATGTGTCGGGCGAGGCGAGGCTTCTTGTGCTGGTGTTGAATCGGTCCATGGAGGATCAGGTCTCCTTTGTCGTGTTGGCTTTGCTCAATGGGATGGGATTGTTTGTCCGGTGCACCATGTACTATATCAATACCAGGCTTATCACAATGGCAGTCTTGGTTTCAAGGAGCGTCGACGTCTTTCGAGATGACGGGTGTATGAGATGGGTGGAAGAGCTGCCGTTGAATTCATAAGACATTACAGATTTGAGGACGCTATCCCGCAGCATGCCCAGTTCAACGCCGCCGTCATGCACCTCGACATCGAATGCACCTCCCATGATATTCATGCTTCTCCGATGCCACCACGCAACATGATAGTCAAGAGCGGGACCCCTGAAATGCACCCAGCCAACGCCGCGGCCCACGCTGGAGGATAAACATCACGTCCGCCTCTCACTAGGAGGCACCTCCAAGACGACGTCCCCGTCGGCATCGAGCCACCTCGCGCCCGTCGACTTGACCTGCCGGCCGCTCGCCAGGTACAGCAGCAGGTACGTGTTCTTGGCGACGCAGCCCCAGCCGTAGAGGCGGATGCGGTCGTGGGCGGCGTCGCGGCGGCACCACACGCCCCAGCCGGCGAGGCCGCTGCGGAGGTAGTTTGTGAGGAAGACCCAGGCGTCGAGGCGCGTCTGGGGGCTCCAGCGCGTGCAGTCGAGGAGCCAGTAGCCGCGTTCGAAGGGGTCCAGGGGGCGCGTCTCCTTGGGCCGGTAGCGCGCGGAGAGGTCGTGGGCGAGCTTGGCGAACTCGTCGGAGACGAGGCTTGAGGGGTCGATGTGCGCGATTCCGGCGGGCGGTGACGGCGGTCTGGCTTCGAGGGCGTGGGCGATGTGCTCGATGGCGGAGACGTTGGAGGACCGCATGGGCCCGCTGTCGCTGGAGCTGCGGACCAGGTTCAGAGAGTCTATGCCATCGCGGCTCGTCTTTGGCTTCTTCGACGGCAGGGGCTCCGACTCTGCCCTCGACGGGGAGGACGTCGGCAGGTGGCTCACGGCGCTGCTCGAGACGTGTGTGATGTCAAAGGCGGATTGGTCCTCGACTTGGACGAGCCCCTTTCGTTTCCGCGTCAGCGTTTGGGGCACAACCGGCGTCACTGGGATTACTGTTCTGGCGTCTGGTTGACAATGCGACTGGTCTGGCTCCTGTGCGTGGCCCGGAATGGGGAGGGACGAGGGCACATCAACGACGTCGGCTTCGGCATCGTGTTTGAAGGCTTCCCGTCCCGGCGACGGCGACGGCGATGCCGAAGCGTCTGTAGACGCATCTGGGTGCTTCAGGTACCGCTGGAGGATCCTCGTTGGCGTGACTTTCATGACACCCGAGTCGGGGAGAGGGTACGAGTCGCTGATCTGACTGGCCGGGGCGAAAAACGACGACTGCGCGGGCGCGTCGCTTGTCTGCGACGACGGCGGGACCGCTCTTGGAGGAGGCTTGCGGGTTGCAGGGCGCAAGAGCGGCGGCGACGAGCAGTTATCGAACGCGCTCTGGAAGCTCAGGTCTTGCGAATCCGGTCCGAAGACGTGTTCCGCCGTCGTGGTCGCAAACTGCTGGCTGGACGAAGCTGGGTGCGCCCTCCCATGCGCCTGGGCGGATGCATCGTCTCTCGTCGTGGTGCCCTCGGGAGGATCCTGTACTTGCGGCAGCACGGCGCGGTGCTCTGGCTGGAACGAGAGGTAGGCCTGCGCAAGCTGCCTGTACACGACATCGTCTGCGGTCCTGCTCGGCGCCGCTACGTGGACGAGGATCTCGAGGTCCGAGGACTGGCTCGCCATCCTAATGAGTGTGCTGTCCGCCGGAGGGGGAGAAGTCTCATGGCGAAGGTTGAGAAAGACTGAAGCGCGCGAGGAGAGGCGGAGAGGCGACGGTGAAAGCGTGAACCGAACGTGTACGGATGCGTATATCCAAAGAGAGGCGCGCGGCGGAGACGAGACGGTGCAGCTGAAGGAAGCAGGCCAGGCAGCCGGAGCTGAACGTGAGAAGCTGGAGGCTAGGGGCAGATGACGGCAAGTTGGTGGTTGGAACAGGCGATGTATACGTGGTGCAAGGCGAGGTGGCAGAGCGTGACCCGCGAGTGCGATAGGTAGGCAGTGGAGCGCTCCACCATGAATAGGTACCCAAGGCACGACGTACTCGTAAGGTACCTAGGGTAGGTGTCAGCGCCTCTAGCGACCAATTGGCCAGTGACGTGCATCGCAGCGCCCACAAGACCCCTGAAGAGCCCCAGACCCCTGAAGAAGCGCCGCGGAGTACAGATGCGCACTCACCGAACATCGACGTCGACATCGACATCAACTTCATCCGCTCCTCGCCCCGACAACCTCAATCCCGCCGGAGCCCCGACTGCGCCGTCCATCCCCATCCCTATCCCGCCCATCATGGCCGCCACCCCCCGCGGCGACCTCGGCCACGTGCTCGTCATCGGCGGCAACGGCTTCCTCGGCCACCACATCGTCGCCCAGGCGCTCGCCCCGAGCCGCTGGGCCGCGCGCGCC